>MU106690.1:60878-76814 GCA_012274485.2 Sinapis alba
GCTAAACATGGATATCCTGATTAGAAAGTGGAATACCTTCTTCAACATATCTCCTATGGGATTCATTCAACTTAATGGTGACTCTCCACCTAATAATGGTTCAAAATCAAGCTTCTTACATAGTGATTCATCCTGGTTTGATTAGAAGCTTGAAGAACTTGTCATATGTCCAAACATGCTAAACATGGATATCCTGATTAGAAAGTGGAATAACTTCTTCAACATAACTCCTATGGCATTCATTCAACTTAATGGTGATTCTCCACTGATTACTGGTTCCAAATCAAGATTCTTACATAGTGATTCATCCTAGTTTTATTAGAAGCTTGAAGAACTTGTCATGTGTCCAAACAAGCTAAACATGGATATCATGATTATAAAGTGGAATAACTTATTCAACATAACTCCTGTGAGATTTATTCAACTTCATGGAGACTCTCCACCTATTAATGGTTCCAAATAAAGCTTCTTACCTAATTTTTCATCCTAGTTTGATTATAAGCTTGAAGAACTTGTCATATGTCCAAACAAGCTAAACATGGATATCCTGATTAGAAAGTGGAATAACTTCTTCAACATAACTCCTAAGGGATTTATTCAACTTCATGAAGACTCTCCACTGATTAATGGTTCCAAATCAATCTTCTTACATAGTGATTCATCCTGGTTTGATTAGAAGATTGAAGAACTTGTCATATGTCCAAACGGGCTAAACATGGATATCTTGATTAGAAAGTGGAATAACTTCTTCAACATAACTCATATGGGATATATTCAACTTCACGGAGACTCTCCACTAATTAATCGTTCCAAATCAAGTTTCTTACATAGTGATTCATCCTGGTTTGATTAGAAGCTTGAAGAACTTGCCATATGTCCAAATAGGCTAAACATGGATATCTTGATTAGAAAGTGGAATAACTTCTTCAACAAAACTCTTATTAGATTTATTCAACTTCATGAAAGACTACCCACTTATTAATGGTTCTAAATCAAGCTTCTTATATAGTGATTCATCCTGGTTTGATTAGAAGATTGAAGAACTTGCCATATGTCCAAATAGGCTAAATATGGATATCCTGATTAGAAAGTGGAATAACTTCTTCAACATAACTCCTATGGAATTCATTCAACTAAATGGTGACTCTCCACTGATTATTGGTTCCAAATCAAGCTTCTTACATAGTGATTCGTCCTGGTTTGATTAGAAGCTTGAAGAACTTGTCAAATGTCCAAACAGGCTAAACATGGATATCCTGATTAGAAAGTGGAATAACTTCTTCAACATAACATCTAAGGGATTTATTCAAAATACTGGAGACTGTCCACTTATTAATGGTTCTTAATCAAGCTTCTTACATAGTGATTCATCATGGTTTGATTAGAAGCTTGAAGAACTTGCCATATGTCCAAACAGGCTAAACATTGATATCTTGATTAGAAAGTGGAATAACTTCTTCAACATAACTCCTATGGGATATATTCAATTGTATAGAGACTCTCCACTGATTAATGGTTTCAAATCAAGCTTCTTACGTAGTGATTCATTCTGGGTTGATAAGAAGCTTGAAGAACTTGTCATATGTCCAAACAGGCTAAACATAAATATCCTTATTAGAAAGTGGAACAACTTCTTCAACATAACTCCTAAGGGATTTATTCAACTTCATGGAGACTCTCCACTGATTAATGGTTCCAAATCAAGCTTCTTACATAGTGATTCATCCTGGTTTGATTAGAAGCTTGAAGAACTTTCCATATGTCCAAACAGGCTAACCATGGATATCTTGATTAGAAAGTGGAATAACTTCTTCAACATATCTCCTATGAGATTTATTCAACTTCATGTTGACTCTCCACTGATTAATGGTTCCAAATCAAGCTTCTTACATAGTGATTCATCCTGGTTTGATTAGAAGCTTAAAGAGCTTGTCATATGTCCAAACAGGCTAAACATGGATATCTTGATTAGAAAGTGGAATAACTTCTTCAACATATCTCCTATGGGATTCATTCAACTTAATGGTGACTCTCCACCTAATAATGGTTCAAAATCAAGCTTCTTACATAGTGATTCATCCTGGTTTGATTAGAAGCTTGAAGAACTTGTCATATGTCCAAACATGCTAAACATGGATATCCTGATTAGAAAGTGGAATAACTTCTTCAACATATCTCCTATGGGATTCATTCCACTTAATGGTGACTCTCCACCTAATAATGATTCAAAATCAAGCTTCTTACATAGTGATTCATCCTGGTTTGATTAGAAGCTTGAAGAACTTGTCATATGTCCAAACATGCTAAACATGGATATCCTGATTATAAAGTGGAATAACTTCTTCAACATAACTCCTATGGGATTCATTCAACTTAATGGTGATTCTCCACTGATTATTGGTTCCAAATCAAGATTCTTACATAGTGATTCATCCTAGTTTTATTAGAAGCTTGAAGAACTTGTCATGTGTCCAAACAAGCTAAACATGGATATCATGATTATAAAGTGGAATAACTTATTCAACATAACTCCTATGAGATTTATTCAACTTCATGGAGACTCTCCACCTATTAATGGTTCCAAATAAAGCTTCTTACCTAATTTTTTATCCTAGTTTGATTATAAGCTTGAAGAACCTGTCATATGTCCAAACAGGCTAAACATGGATATCCTGATTAGAAAGTGGAATAACTTCTTCAAAATAACTCTTAAGGGATTTACTCAATTTCATGGAGACGCTCCACTTAATAATGGTTCCAAATCAAGTTTCTTACATAGTGATTCATCATGGGTTGATTAGAAGCTTTAAGAACTTGCCATATGTCCAAACATGCCAAACATGGATATCCTGATTAGAAAGTGGAATAACTTCTTCAACATAACTCCTAAGGGATTTATTCAACTTCATGGAGACTCTCCACTCATTAATGGTTCCAAATCAAGCTCCTTACATAGTGATTCATCCTGGTTTGATTAGAATCTTGAAGAACTTGCCATATGTCCATACAGGCTAACCATGGATATCTTGATTAGAAAGTGGAATAACCTTTTCAACATATCTCCTATGAGATTTATTCAACTTCATGGAGACTCTCCACTGATTAATGGTTCCAAATCAAGGTTCTTACATAGTGATTCATCCTGGTTTAATTAGAAGCTTGAAGAACTTGCCACATGTCCAAACAGGCTAACCATAGATATCCTGATTAGAAAGTGGAATAACTTCTTCAACATAACTCCTAAGGGATTTATTCAACTTCATGGAGACTCTCCACTGATTAATGGTTCCAAATCAAAGTTCTTACATAGTGATTCATCCTGGTTTGATTAGAAGCTTGAAGAACTTTCCATATGTCCAAACAGGCTAACCATGGATATCTTGATTAGAAAGTGGAATAACTTCTTCAACATATCTCCTATGAGATTTATTCAACTTCATGGTGACTCTCTACTGATTAATGGTTCCAAATCAAGCTTCTTACATAGTGATTCATCCTGGTTTGATTAGAAACTTGAAGAACTTGTCATATGTCCAAACATGCTAAACATGGATATCCTGATTATAATGTGGAATAACTTCTTCAACATAACTCCTATGAGATTTATTCAAATTCATGGAGAATATCCACCTATTAATGGTTCCAAAAAAAAAGCTTCTTACATAATTGTTCATCCTGGTTTGATTATAAGCTTGAAGAACTTGTCATATGTCCAAACATGCTAAACATGGATATCCTGATTAGAAAGTAGAATAACTTCTTCAAAATAACTCTTAAGTGATTTATTAAATTCCATGGAGACTCTCCACTTATTAATGGTTCCAAAACATGATTCTTACATAGTGATTCATCATGCGTTGATTAGAAGCTTAAAGAACTTGCCATTTGTCCAAACAGGCTAAACATGTATATCCTGATTAGAAAGTGGAATAACTTCTTCAACATAACTCCTAAGGGATTTATTCAACTTCATGGAGACTCTCCACTGATTAATGGTTCCATATCAAGCTTCTTACATAGTGATTCATCCTGGTTTGATTAGAAGCTTGAAGAACTTGTCATATGTCCCAACAGGCTAAACATGAATATCCTGATTAGAAAGTGGAATAACTTCTCCAACATAGTGATTAATGGTTCCAAATCAAGCTTCTTACATAGTGATTCATCCTGGTTTGATTAGAAGATTGAAGAACTTGCCATATGTCCAAATAGGCTAAACATGGATATCCTGATTAGAAAGTGGAATAACTTCTTCAACATAACTCCTAAGGGATTTATTCAACTTCATGGAGACTCTCCACTGATTAATGGTTCCAAATGAAGCTTCTTACATAGTGATTTATCCTGGTTTGATTAGAAGCTTGAAGAACTTGCCATATGTCCAAACAGGCTAAACATGGATATCCTGATTAAAAAGTGGAATAACTTCTTCAACATAACTCATTTGGGATATATTCAACTTCATGGAGACTCTCCACTGATTAATGGTTCCAAATCAAGTTTCTTACATAGTGATTCATCCTTGTTTGATTAGAAGCTTGAAGAACTTGCCATATGTCCAAACAGGCTAAACATGGATATCCTGATTAGAATGTGGAAAAACTTCTTCAACATACTCTTATGATATTTATTCAACTTCATGGAGACTCTCCACCTATTAATGGTTCCAAATCAAGTTTCTTACATAGTGATTCATCCTGGTTTGATTAGAAGCTTGAAGAACTTGCCATATGTCCAAATAGGCTAAACATGGATATCTTGATTAGAAAGTGGAATAACTTCTTCAACATAACTCTTATTAGATTTATTCAACTTCATGAAAGACTACCCACTTATTAATGGTTCTAAATCAAGCTTCTTACATAGTGATTCATCCTGGTTTGATTAGAAGATTAAAGAACTTGCCATATGTCCAAACAGGCTAAACATGGATATCCTGATTAGAAAGTGGAATAACTTCTTCAACATAACTCCTAAGGGATTTATTCAACTTCATGGAGACTCCCCACTTATTAATCGTTCCAAATCAAGCTTCTTACATAGTGATTCATCCTGGTTTGATTAGAAGCTTGAAGAACTTGTCATATGTCCAAACAGGCTAAACATAGATATCCTGATTAGAAAGTGGAATAACTTCTTCAAAATAACTCCTATGGGATATATTCAAATTCATGGAGACTCTCCACTGATTAATGGTTCCAAATCAATTTTCTTACGTAGTAATTCATCCTGGTTAGATTAGAAGCTTGAAGAACTTTCCATATGTCCAAACAGGCTAAACATGGATATCCTGATTAGAAAGTGGAATAACTTCTTCAAAATAACTCTTAAGGGATTTACTCAATTTCATGGAGACTCTCCACTTATTAATGGTTCCAAATCAAGTTTCTTACATAGTGATTCATCATGGGTTGATTAGAATCTTTAAGAACTTGCCATATGTCCAAACATGCCAAACATGGATATCCTGATTAGAAAGTGGAATAACTTCTTCAACATAACTCCTAAGGGATTTATTCAACTTCATGGAGACTCTCCACTCATTAATGGTTCCAAATCAAGCTTCTTACATACTGATTCATCCTAGTTTATTAGAAGCTTGAAGAACTTGTCATATGTCCAAACAGGCTAAACATGGATATCCTGATTAGAAAGTGGAAAAACTTCTTCAACATATTTCCTATGATATTTATTCAACTTCATGGAGACTCTCCACTTATTAATGGTTCTAAATCAAGCTTCTTACATAGTGATTCATCATGGTTTGCTTAGAAACTTGAAGAACTTGCCATATGTCCAAACAGGCTAACCATAGATATCCTAATTAGAAAGTGGTTTAACTTCTTCAAACTATATCCTATGAGTTTTATTCAACTTCATGGTGACTCTCCACTGATTAATGGTTCCAAATCAATTTTCTTACATATTGATTCATCCTTGTTTGATTAGAAGCTTAAAGAACTTGTCATATTTCCAAACAGGATAAACATGGATATCCTGATTAGAAAGTGGAAAAACATCTTCAACATAACTCCTATGGGATTCATTCTACTTAATAGTGACTCTCCAATGGTTATTGGTTCCAAAATAAGCTTCTTACATAGTGATTCATCTTGGTTTGATTAGAAGCTTGAAGAACATGTCATATGTCGAAACAGGCTAAACATGGATATTATGATTAGAAAGTGGAAAAACTTCTTCAACAAAACTCCTATGAGATTTATTCAACTTCTTGGAGACTCTCCACCTATTAATGGTTCCAAATAAATCTTCTTACATAATTATTCTTCCTGGTTTGATTATAAGCGTGAAGAACTTGTCATATGTCCAAACAGGCTAAACATAGATATCCTTATTAGAAAGTGGAATAACTTCTTCAACATAACTCCTATGGGATATATTCAAATTCATGGAGACTCTTCACTGATTAATGGTTCCAAATCAATTTTCTTACATAGTATTTCATCCTGGTTAGATTAGAAGATTGAAGAACTTGTCATATGTCCAAATAGGCTAAACATGGATATCCTGATTAGAAAGTGGAATAACTTCTTCAAAATAACTCTTAAGGGATTTACTCAATTTCATGGAGACTCTCCACTTACTAATTGTTCCAAATCAAATTTCTTACATAGTGATTCATCATGGGTTGATTAGAATCTTTAACAAGTTGCCATATGTCCAAACATGCCAAACATGGATATCCTGATTAGAAAGTGGAATAACTTCTTCAACGTAACTCCTAAGGGATTTATTCATCTTCATGGACACTCTCCACTCATTAATGGTTCCAAATCAAGCTTCTTACATACTGATTCATCCTAGTTTTATTAGAAGCTTGAAGAACTTGTCATATGCCCAAACGGGCTAAACATGAATATCCTGATTAGAAAGTGGAATAACTTCTTCAACATAACTCATATGGGATATATTCAACTTCACGGAGACTCTCCACTGATTAAACGTTCCAAATCAAGTTTCTTACATAGTGATTCATCCTGGTTTGATTAGAAGCTTGAAGAACTTTCCGTATGTCCAAATAGGCTAAACATGGATATCTTGATTAGAAAGTGGAATAACTTCTTCAACATAACTCCTAATAGATTTATTCAACTTCATGAAAGACTACCCACTTATTAATGGTTCTAAATCAAGCTTCTTACATAGTGATTCACCCTGGTTTGATTAGAAGATTGAAGAACTTGCCATATGTCCAAACAAGCTAAACATGGATATACTGATTAGAAAGTGGAATAACTTCTTAAACATAACATCTAAGGGATTTATTCAACTTCATGGAGACTGTCCACTTATTAATGGTTCTACATCAAGCTTCTTACATAGTGATTCATCATGGTTTGATTAGAAGCTTGAAGAACTTGCCATATGTCCAAATAGGCTAACCATGGATATCCTGATTAGAAAGTGGATTAACTTCTTCAACATATATCCTATGAGATATATTCAACTTCATGGTGACTCTCCACTGATTAATGGTTCCAAATCAAGCTTCTTACATAGTGATTCATCCTGGTTTGATTAGAAGCTTGAAGAACTTGCCATATGTCCAAAGCGGCTAAACATGGATATATTGATTAGAAAGTGGAATAACTTCTTCAACATAACTCCTATGTGATATATTAACCTTTATGGAGACTCTTCACTGGTTAATGGTTCCAAATCAAGCTTTTTACATAGTGATTCATTCTGGGTTGATTAGAAGCTTGAAGAACTTGTCATATGTCCAAACAGGCTAAACATAAATATCCTCATTAGAAAGTGGAATAACTTCTTCAACATAACTCCTATGGGATATATTAACCTTTATGGAGACTCTTCACTGGTTAATGGTTCCAAATATAGATTCTTACATAGTGATTCATCCTGGTTTGATTAGAAGCTTGAAGAACTTGTCATATTTCCAAACAGGCTAAACATGGATATCCTGATTATAAAGTGAAAAAACTTCTTCAACATAACTCTTATGGGATTCATTCAACTTAATGGTGCCTCTCCACTGATTATTGGTTCCAAATAAAGCTTCTTACATAGTGATTCATCTTAGTTTGATTAGAAGCTTGAAGAACTTGTCATATGTCCAAACAGGCTAAACATGGATATTATGATTAGAAAGTGGAATAACTTCTTCAACATAACTCCTATGAGATTTATTCAACTTCTTGGAGACTCTCCACCTATTAATGGTTCCAAATAAATCTTCTTACATAAATATTCATCCTGGTTTGATTAGAAGCTTGAAGAACTTGTCATATGTCCAAACAGCCTAAACATGGATATCATGATTAGAAAGTGGGATAACTTCTTATAAATAACTCTTAAAGCATTTATTAAATTTCATGGAGACTCTCCACTTATTAATGGTTCCAAATCAAGTTTCTTATATAGTGATTCATCATGGGTTGATTAGAAGCTTGAAGAACTTGTCATATGTCCAAACATGCTAAACATGGATATCCTGATTAAAAAGTGGAATAACTTCTTCAACATAACTCTTAAGGGATTTAATCAACTTCATGGAGACACTCCACTTATTAATGGTTCCAAATCAAGCTTCTTACATAGTGATTCATCCTGGTTTGATTAGAAGCTTGAAGAACTTGCCATATGTCCAAACAAGCAAAAAATGGATATCTTGATTAGAAAGTGGAATAACTTCTTCAACATAACTCCTATGGGATATATTCAACTTTATGGAGACTCTCCACTGGTTAATGGTTCCAAATCAAGTTTTTACATAGTGATTCATTCTGGGTTGATTAGAAGCTTGAAGAACTTGGCATATGTTCAAACAGGCTAAACATAAATATCCTCATTAGAAAGTGGAATAACTTCTTCAACATACCTCCTAAGGGATTTATTCAACTTCATAGAGGCTCTCCACTGATTAATGGTTCCAATTCCAGATTCTTACATAGTGATTCATCCTGGTTTGATTAGAAGCTTGAAGAACTTGACATATGTCCAAACAGGCTAACCATGGATATCTTGATTAGAAAGTGGAATAACTTTTTCAACATATCTCCTATGAGATTTATTCAACTTCATGGTGACTATCCACTGACTAATGGTTCCAAATCAAGCTTCTTACATAGTGATTCATTCTTGTTTGATTAGAAGCTTAAAGAACTTGCCATATGTCCAAACAGGCTAAACATGGATATCCTGATTAGAAAGTGGAATATTTTCTTCAACATATCTCCTATGGGATTCATTCAACTTAATGGTGACTCTCCACCTATTAATGGTTCTAAATCAAGCTTCTTACATAGTGATTCATCCTGGTTTGATAAGAAACTTGAAGAACTTGTCATATGTGCAAACATGCTAAACATGGATATCCTGATTAGAATGTGGAATAACTTCTTCAACATAACTCCTGTGAGATTCATTCAACTTAAAGGTGATTCTCCAATGATTATTGGTTCCAAATCAAGATTCTTACATAGTGATTCATCCAAGTTTGATTAGAAGCTTGAAAAAGTTCTCATATGTCCAAACAGGCTAAACATGGATATCATGATTAGAAAGTGGAATAATTTATTCAACATAACTCCTATGAGATTTATTCAAATTCATGGAGAATCTCCATCTATTAATGGTTCTAAAAAAATCTTCTTACATAATTGTTCATCCTGGTTTGATTATAAGCTTGAAGAACTTGTCATATGTCCAAACAGGCTAAACATGGATATCCTCATTAGAAAGTAGAATAACTTCTTCAAAATAACTCTTAAGTGATTTGTTCAATTTCATGGAGACTCTCCACTTATTAATGGTTCCAAATCAAGTTTCTTACATAGTGATTCATCATGGGTTGATTAGAAGCTTAAAGAACTTGCCATATGTCCAAACAGGCTAAACATGGATATCCTGATTAGAAAGTGGAATAACTTCTTCAACTTAACTCTTAAGGGATTTATTCAACTTCATGGAGACTCTCCACTTATTAATGGTTCCAAATCAAGCTTCTTACATAGTGATTCATCCTGGTTTGATTAGAAGCTTGAAGAACTTGTCATATGTCCAAACATGCTAAACATGGATATCCTGATTAGAAAGTGGAATAACTTCTTCAACATAACTCCTATGGGATATATTCAAATTCATGGAGACTCTCCACTGATTAATGGTTCCAAATCAATTTTTTACATAGTGATTCATCCTGGTTTGATTAGAAGCTTGAAGAACTTGCCGTATGTCCAAACAGGCTAAACATGGATATCCTGATTAGAAAGTGGAATAACGTCTTGAACATAACTCCTATTAGATTTATTCAACTTCATGAAAGACTACCCAATTATTAATGGTTCTAAATCAAGCTTCTTACATAGTGATTCATCCTGGTTTGATTAGAAGATTGAAGAACTTGCCATATGTCCAAACAGGCTAAACATGGATATCCTGATTAGAAAGTGGAATAACTTCTTCAACATAACTCCTATGTGATTTATTCAAATTCATGGTGATTCTCAACTGATTATTGGTTCCAAATCAAGATTTTTACATAGTGATTCATCATGGTTTGATTAGAAGCTTGAAGAACTTGTGATATGTCCAAACATGCTAAACATGGATATCCTGATTAGAAAGTGGAATAACTTTTTCAACATAACTCCTATTGGATTCATTCAACTTAATGGTGACTCTCTAATGATTATTGGTTCCAAATCAAGCTTCTTACATAGTGATTCATCCTGGTTTGATTAGAAGCTTGAAAAACTTGTCATATGTCAAAACAGGATAAACATGGATATCATGATTAGAAAGTGGAATAACTTGTTCAACATAACTCCTATGAGATTTATTCAATTTCATGGAGACTCTCCACTTATTAATGGTTCCAAATCAAGTTTCTTACATAGTGATTCATCATGGGTTGATTAGAAGCTTAAAGAACTTGCCATATGTCCAAACAGGCTAAACATGGATATCCTGATTAGAAAGTGGAATAACTTCTTCAATATAACTCCTAAGGGATTTATTCACCTTCATGCAGACTCTCCACTGATTAATGGTTCCAGATCAAGCTTCTTACATAGTGATTCATCATGGTTTGATTAGAAGCTTGAAGAACTTGTCATATGTCCAAACAGGCTAAACATGGATATCCTGATTAGAAAGTGGAATAACTTCTTCAACATAACTCCAATGGGATACATTCAAATTCATGGAGAGTCTCCACTGATTATTGGTTCCAAATCAATTTTCTTACATAGTGATTCATCCTGGTTTGATTAGAAGCTTGAAGAACTTGCCGTATGTCCAAACAGGCTAAACATGGATATCCTGATTAGAAAGTGGAATAACGTCTTGAACATAACTCCTATTAGATTTATTCAACTTCATGAAAGACTACCCAATTATTAATGGTTCTAAATCATGCTTCTTACATAGTGATTCATCCTGGTTTGATTAGAAGATTGAAGAACTTGCCATATGTCCAAATGGGCTAAACATGGATATCCTGATTAGAAAGTGAAATAACTCCTTCTACATAACTCCTATGTGATTTCTTCAAATTCATGGTGATTCTCAACTGATTATTGGTTCCAAATCAAGATTTTTACATAGTGATTCATCCTGGTTTGATTAGAAGCTTGAAGAACTTGTCATATGTCCAAACATGCTAAACATGGATATCCTGATTAGAAAGTGGAATAACTTCTTCAAAATAACTCCTATTGGATTCATTCAACTCAATGGTGACTCTCTAATGATTATTGGTTCCAAATCAAGCTTCTTACATAGTGATTCATCCTGGTTTGATTAGAAGCTTGAAGAACTTGTCATATGTCAAAACATGATAAACATGGATATCATGATTAGAAAGTGGAATAACTTGTTCAACATAACTCCTATGAGATTTATTCAACTTCATGGAGACTCTCCACCTATTAAAGGTTCCAAATAAAGCTTTTTACATAGTGATTCATCCTGGTTTGATTTGAAGCTTGAAAAACTTGTCATATGTCCAAACAAGCTAAACATGGATATCTTAATTAGAAAGTGGAATAACTTCTTCAACATAACTCCTAAGGGATTTATTCAAATTCATGGAGACTCTCCACTGATTAATGGTTCCAGATCAAGCTTCGTACATAGTGATTCATCCTGGTTTGATTAGAAGCTTGAAGAACTTGTCATATGTCCAAACAGGCTAAATATGGATATCATGATTAGAAAGTGGAATAACTTCTTCTACATAACTCCTATGGGATATATTCAAATTCATGGAGACTCTCCACTGCTTAATGGTTTCAAATCAATTTTCTTACATAGTGATTCATCCTGGTTTGATTAGAAGCTTGAAGAACTTGACGTATGTCCAAATAGGCTAAACATGGATATCCTGATTAGAAAGTGGAATAACGTCTTGAACATAACTCCTATTAGATTTATTCAACTTCATGAAAGACTACCCAATTATTACTGGTTCTAAATCAAGCTTCTTACATAGTGATTCATCCTGGTTTGATTAGAAGATTGAAGAACTTGCCATATGTCCAAATAGGCTAAACATGGATATCCTGATTAGAAAGTGGAATAACTTCTTCAACATAACTCCTATGTGATTTATTCAAATTCATGGTGATTCTCAACTGATTATTGGTTCCAAATCAAGATTTTTACATAGTGATTCATCCTGGTTTGATTAGAAGCTTGAAGTATTGTCATATGTCAAAACATGCTAAACATGGATATCCTGATTAGAAAGTGGAATAACTTCTTCAACATAACTCCTATTGGATTCATTCAACTTAATGGTGACTCTCTAATGATTATTGGTTCTAAATCAAGCTTCTTACATAGTGATTCATCCTGGTTTGATTAGAAGCTTGAAGAACTTGTCATATGTCAAAACATGATAAACATGGATATCATGATTAGAAAGTGGAATAACTTGTTCAACATAACTCCTATGAGATTTATTCAACTTCATGGAGACTCTCCACCTATTAATGGTTCCAAATAAAGCTTCTTACATAGTGATTCATCCTGGTTTGATTTGAAGCTTGAAAAACTTGTCATATGTCCTGTCAAGCTAAACATGGATATCTTGATTAGAAAGTGGAATAACTTCTTCAACATAACTCCTAAGGGATTCATTCAAATTCATGGAGACTCTCCACTGATTAATGGTTTCAGATCAAGCTTCTTACATAGTGATTCATCCTGGGTTGATTAGACTCTTGAAGAACTTGCCATATGTCCAAACATGCTAAACATGGATATCCTGATTAGAAAGTGGAATAACTTCTTCAACATAACCCCTAAGGGATTTATTTAACTACATGGAGACTCTCCACCTGTTAATGGTTCCAAATCAAGCTTCTTACATTGTGATTCATCCTGGTTTGATTAGAAGCTTGAAGAACTTGTCATATGTCCAAAAAGGCTAAACATGGATATCTTGATTAGAAAGTGGAATAACTTCTTTAACATAACTCCTATGGGATTCATTCAACTAAATGGTGACTCTCCACTGTTTATTGGTTCCAAATCCAGCTTCTTACATAGTGGCTCATCCTGGTTTAATTAGAAGCTTGAAGAACTTGTCATATGTCCAAAAAGGCTAAACATGGATATCCTGATTAAAAGTGGAATAACTTCTTCAAACTAACTCCTATGGGATTCATTCAAATTCATGGGGACTCTCCACTGATTATTGGTTCCAAATAAAGCTTCTTACATAGAGATTCATCATGGTTTTATTAGAAGCTTGAAGAACTTGTGATATGTCCAAACAGGGTTAACATGGATATCCTAATTAGAAAGTGGAATAACTTCTTAAACATAACTCCTATGAGATTTATTCAACTTCATGAAAGACTCCCCACTGATGAATGGTTCTAGATCAAGCTTCTTACATAGTGACTCATCCTAGTTTGATTAGAAGCTTGAAGAACTTGTCATATGTCCAAACAGGCTAGACATGGATATCTTGATTAGAAAGTGGAATAACTTCTTCAACATAACTCCTATGAGATTTATTCAACTTCATGGAGACTCTCCACCTATTAATGGTTCCAAATAAAGCTTCTTACATAGTGAATCATCCTGGTTTGATTAGAAGCTTGAAAAACTTGTCATATGTCCAAACAGGCTAAACATGGATATCCTGATTAGAAAGTTGAATAACTTCTTCAACATAACTCCTATGAGATTTATTCAACTTCATGGAGACTCTCCACCTATTAATGGTTCCAAATAAAGCTTCTTACATAGTGATTCATCCTGGTTTGATTTGAAGCTTGAAAAACTTGTCATATGTCCTGTCAAGCTAAACATGGATATCTTGATTAGAAAGTGGAATAACTTCTTCAACATAACTCCTAATGGATTCATTCAAATTCATGGAGACTCTCCACTGATTAATGGTTTCAGATCAAGCTTCTTACATAGTGATTCATCCTGGGTTGATTAGACTCTTGAAGAACTTGCCATATGTCCAAACATGCTAAACATGGATATCCTGATTAGAAAGTGGAATAACTTCTTCAACATAACCCCTAAGGGATTTATTTAACTTCATGGAGACTCTCCACTGATTAATGCTTCCAAAACAAGTGTTTTACATAGTGATTCATTCTGGGTTGATTAGAAGCTTGAAGAACTTGTCATATGTCCAAACAGGCTAAACATGGATATCATGATTAGAAAGTGGAATAACTTCTTCAACATAACTCCTATGGGATGTATTCAACTTTATGAAAGTCTCGCCACTGATTAATGGTTACAAATAAAGCTTCTTACATAGTGATTCATCCTGGTTTGATTAGAAGCTTGAAGAACTTGTCATATGTCCAAACATGTTAAACATGGATATCCTGATTAGAAAGTGGAATAACTTCTTCAACATAACTCCTATGGGATTCATTCAACTTCATGGTGACTCTCCACTGATTATTGGTTCAAAACCAAGATTCTTACATAGTGCTTCATCCTGGTTTAATTAGAAGCTTGAAGAACTTGTCATATGTCCAAACAGGCTAAACATGGATACCATGATTAGAAAGTGGAATAACTTCTTCAACATAACTCCTATGAGATTTATTCAACTTCATGGAGACTCTCCACCTGTTAATGGTTCCAAATCAAGCTTCTTACATTGTGATTCATCCTGGTTTGATTAGAAGCTTGAAGAACTTGTCATATGTCCAAAAAGGCTAAACATGGATATCTTAATTAGAAAGTGGAATAACTTCTTTAACATAACTCCTATGGGATTCATTCAACTAAATGGTGACTCTCCACTGTTTATTGGTTCCAAATCCAGCTTCTTACATAGTGGCTCATCCTGGTTTAATTAGAAGCTTGAAGAACTTGTCATATGTCCAAAAAGGCTAAACATGGATATCCTGATTAAAAGTGGAATAACTTCTTCAAACTAACTCCTATGGGATTCATTCAAATTCATGGGGACTCTCCACTGATTATTGGTTCCAAATAAAGCTTCTTACATAGAGATTCATCATGGTTTTATTAGAAGCTTGAAGAATTGTGATATGTCCAAACAGGGTTAACATGGATATCCTAATTAGAAAGTGGAATAACTTCTTAAACATAACTCCTATGAGATTTATTCAACTTCATGAAAGACTCCCCACTGATGAATGGTTCTAGATCAAGCTTCTTACATAGTGACTCATCCTAGTTTGATTAGAAGCTTGAAGAACTTGTCATATGTCCAAACAGGCTAGACATGGATATCCTGATTAGAAAGTGGAATAACTTCTTCAACATAACTCCTATGAGATTTATTCAACTTCATGGAGACTCTCCACCTATTAATGGTTCCAAATAAAGCTTCTTACATAGTGAATCATCCTGGTTTGATTAGAAGCTTGAAAAACTTGTCATATGTCCAAACAGGCTAAACATGGATATCCTGATTAGAAAGTTGAATAACTTCTT
>MU106690.1:77852-92982 GCA_012274485.2 Sinapis alba
TTAGAAGCTTGAAGAACTTGTCATATGTCCAAACAAGCTTAACATGGATATCCTAATTAGAAGGTGAAATAACTTTTTCAACATAACTCCTATGGGATTCATTCAACTTAATGGTGAATCTCCACTGATTATTGGTTTCAAATCAAGCTTCTTACATATTGACTCATCCTGGTTTAATTAGAAGCTTCAAGAACTTGTCATATGTCCAAACAGGCTAAACGTGAATATCCTGATTAGAAAGTGAAATAACTTCTTCAACATAAATCCTATGAGATTTATTCAACTTCATTGAGAATCTCCACCTATTAATGGTTCCAAATAAAGCTTCTTACATAGTGATTCATCCTGGTTTGATTAGAAGCTTGAAAAACTTGTCATATGTCCAAACAGGCTAAATATGGATATCATGTTTAGAAAGTGGAATAACTTCTTCAACATAACTCCTATGAGATTCATTCAACTTCATGGTGACTCTCCACTGATTATTGGTTCCAAATGAAGCTTCTTACATAGTGATTCATCCTGGTTTGATTAGAAGCTTGAAGAACTTGTCGTATGTCCAAACAGGCTTAACATGGATATCATGATTAGAAAGTGGAATAACTTCTTCAACATAACTCCTATGGGATTCATTCAACTTAATGGTGACTCTCCACTGATTATTGGTTCCAAATCAAGATTCTTACATAGTATTCATCATGGTTTGATTAGAAGCTTGAAGAACTTGTCATATGTCCAAACAGGCTAAACATGGATATCATGATTAGAAAGTGGAATAACTTCTTCAACATAACTCCTATGAGATTTATTAAACTTCTTGGAGTCTCTCCACCTATTAATGGTTCCAAATTAACCTTCTTACATAATGATTCATCCTGGTTTGATTAGAAGCTTGAAAAACTTGTCATATGTCCAAACAGGCTAAACATGGATATCATGATTAGAAAGTGGAATAACTTCTTCAACATAACTCATAAGGGATTTATTCAACTTCATGGAGACTCTCCACTGATTAATGGTTCCAGATCAAGCTTCTTACATAGTGATTCATCCTGGGTTGATTAGAAGCTTGAAGAACTTGCCATATGTCCAAACAAGCTAAACATGGATATCTAGATTAGAAAGTGGATTAATTTCTTCAACATAACTCCTAAGGGATTTATTCAACTTCATGGAGACTCTCCACTGATTAATGCTTCCAAATCAAGCTTCTTACTTAGTGATTCAGCCTGGTTTGAATACAAGTTTAAAGAACTTGCCATATGTCCAAACATGATAACCATGGATATCCTGATTAGAAAGTGGAATAACTTCTTCAATATAACTACTATGAGATTTATTCAACTTCATGAAAAACTCCCCACTGATAAATGGTTCTAAATCAAGATTCTTACATAGTGACTCATCCTGGTTTGTTTAGAAGCTTGAAGAACTTGTCATATGACCAAACAGGCTAAACATGGATATTCTGATTAGAAAGTTGAATAACTTCTTCAACATAACTCCGATGAGATTTATTCAACTTCATGGAGACTCTCCACCTATTATTGGTTCCAAATAAAGTTTCTTACATAGTGAATCATCCTGGTTTGATTAGAAGCTTGAAAAACTTGTCATATGTCCAAACAGGCTAAACATGGATATCCTGATTAGAAAGTGGAATAACTTCTTCAACATAACTCCTATGGGATATATTCAACTTCATGGAGACTCTCCACTGATTAATGGTTCTAAATCAAGCTTCTTACATAGTTATTCATCCTTGTTTGATTAGAAGGTTGAAGAACTTGTCATATGTCCAAACAGGCTAACCATGGATATCTTGATTAGAAAGTGGAAAAACTTCTTCAACATATCTCCTATGAGATTTATTCAACTTCTTGGAGACTCTCCACCTATTAATGGTTCCAAATTAAGCTTCTTACATGGTGATTCATCCTGGTTTGATTAGAAGCTTGAAAAACTTGTCATATGTCCAAACAAGCTAAACATGGATATCCTGATTAGAAAGTGGAATAACTTCTTCAACATAACTCCTAAGGGATTTATTCAACTTCATGGAGAGTCTCCACTGATTAATGGTTCCAGATCAAGCTTCTTACATAGTGATTCATCCTGGGTTGATTAGAAGCTTGAAGAGCTTGCCATATGTCCCAACATGCTAAACATGGATATCCTGATTAGAAAGTGTAATAACTTCTTCAACATAACTCCTAAGGGATTTATTCAACGTCATGAAAGACTCCCCACTGATTAATGGTTCTAAATCAATATTCTTACATAGTGACTCATCCTGGTTATATTAGAAGCTTGAAGAACTTGTCATATGTCCAAACAGGCTAAACATGGATATCATGATTAGAAAGTGGAATAACATCTTCAACATAACTCCTATGAGATTTATTCAACTTCATGGAGACTCTCCACCTATTAATGGTTCCAAATAAAGCTTCTTACATAGTGAATCATCCTGGTTTGATTAGAAGCTTGAAAAACTTGTCATATGTCCAAACATGCTAAACATGGATATTCTTATTAGAAAGTGGAATAACTTCTTCAACATAACTCCTATGGGATATATTCAACTTCATGGAGACTCTCCACTGATTAATGGTTCCAAATCAAGCTTCTTAGATAGTGATTCATCCTTGTTTGATTAGAAGGTTGAAGAACTTGTCATATGTCCAAACAGGCTAACCATGGATATCCTGATTAGAAAGTGGAAAAAATTCTTCAACGTATCTCCTATGAGATTTATTCAACTTCATGGTGACTCTCCACTGATTAATGGTTCCAAATCAAGCTTCTTACATAGTGATTCATCCTGGTTTAATTAGAAGCTTAAAGAACTTACCATACTTCCAAACAAGCTAAATATGGATATTCTGATTAGAAAGTGGAATAACTTCTTCAACATAACTCCTATGGGATTCATTCAACTTACTGGTGACTCTCTACTGATTATTGGTTCCACATCAACCTTCTTACAAAGTGATTCATCCTGGTTTGATTAGAAGCTTGAAGAACTTGTCATATGTCCAAATATGCTTAACATGGATATCCTGATTAGAAAGTGGAAAAACTTCTTCAACATAACTCCTATGAGATTTATTCAACTTCATGGAGACTCTCCACCTATTAATGGTTCCAAATCAAGCTTCTTACATAGTGATTCATTCTGGTTTGATTAGAAACTTGAAGAACTTGTCATATGTCTAAACATGCTAAACATGGATATCCTGATTAGAAAGTGGAATAACTTCTTCAACATAACTCCTATGGGATTCATTCAACTTCATGGTGACTTTCCACTGATTATTGGTTCCAAATTAAGCTTCTTACATAGTGATTCATCCTGGTTTGATTAGAAGCTTGAAGAACTTGTCATATGTCCAAACAAGCTTAACATGGATATCCTAATTAGAAGGTGAAATAACTTTTTCAACATAACTCCTATGGGATTCATTCAACTTAATGGTGAATCTCCACTGATTATTGGTTTCAAATCAAGCTTCTTACATATTGACTCATCCTGGTTTAATTAGAAGCTTCAAGAACTTGTCATATGTCCAAACAGGCTAAACATGAATATCCTGATTAGAAAGTGAAATAACTTCTTCAACATAAATCCTATGAGATTTATTCAACTTCATTGAGACTCTCCACCTATTAATGGTTCCAAATAAAGCTTCTTACATAGTGATTCATCCTGGTTTGATTAGAAGCTTGAAAAGCTTGTCATATGTCCAAACAGGCTAAACATGGATATCATGTTTAGAAAGTGGAATAACTTCTTCAACATAACTCCTATGAGATTCATTCAACTTCATGGTGACTCTCCACTGATTATTGGTTCCAAATAAAGCTTCTTACATAGTGATTCATCCTGGTTTGATTAGAAGCTTGAAGAACTTGTCGTATGTCCAAACAGGCTTAACATGGATATCATGATTAGAAAGTGGAATAACTTCTTCAACATAACTCCTATGGGATTCATTCAACTTAATGGTGACTCTCCACTGATTATTGGTTCCAAATCAAGATTCTTACATAGTATTCATCATGGTTTGATTAGAAGCTTGAAGAACTTGTCATATGTCCAAACAGGCTAAACATGGATATCATGATTAGAAAGTGGAATAACTTCTTCAACATAACTCCTATGAGATTTATTAAACTTCTTGGAGACTCTCCACCTATTAATGGTTCCAAATTAACCTTCTTACATAGTGATTCATCCTGGTTTGATTAGAAGCTTGAAAAACTTGTCATATGTCCAAACAGGCTAAACATGGATATCATGATTAGAAAGTGGAATAACTTCTTCAACATAACTCATAAGGGATTTATTCAACTTCATGGAGACTCTCCACTGATTAATGGTTCCAGATCAAGCTTCTTACATAGTGATTCATCCTGGGTTGATTAGAAGCTTGAAGAACTTGTCATATGTCCAAACAAGCTAAACATGGATATCCTGATTAGAAAGTGGAATAACTTCTTCAACATAACTCCTAA
Organism: Sinapis alba; assembly: GCA_012274485.2. Lineage (NCBI taxonomy): Eukaryota > Viridiplantae > Streptophyta > Magnoliopsida > Brassicales > Brassicaceae > Sinapis > Sinapis alba. Next base: position 82,371 of record MU106690.1, read on the forward strand.
GGTATTTATTCAACTTCATGGAGACTCTCCACTGATTAATGCTTCCAAATAAAGCTTCTTACATAGTGATTCAGCCTGGTTTGATTACAAGCTTAAAGAACTTGTCATATGTCCAAACATGCTAAACATGGATATCCTGATTAGAAAGTGGAATAACTTCTTCAACATAACTCCTATGGGATTCATTCAACTTAATGGTGACTCTCCACTGATTATTGGTTCCAAATCAAGCTTCTTACATAGTGATTCATCCTGGTTTGATTAGAAGCTTGAAGAACTTGTCATATGTTCAAACATGCTAAACATGGATATCCTGATTGAAAAGTGGAATAACTTCTTCAACATAACTCCAATGTGATTTATTCAACTTCATGGAGATTCTCCACTGATTAATGGTTTAAAATAAAACTTCTTACATAGTGATTCATCCTTGTTTGATTAGAAGTTTAAAGAACTTGCCATATGTCCAAACATGCTAAACATGGATATCCTGATTAGAAAGTGGAAAAATTTCTTCAACATAACTCCTATGAGATTTATTCAACTTCATGGAGACTCTCCACCTATTAATGGTTCCAAATCAAGATTCTTACATAGTGATTCATCCTGGTTTGATTAGAAGCTTGAAGATCTTGTCATATGTCCAAACATGCTAAACATGGATATGCTGATTAGAAAGTGGAATAACTTCTTCAACATAACTCCTATGGGATTCATTCAACTTCATGGTGACTCTCCACTGATTATTGGTTCTAAATCAAGATTCTTACATAGTGATTCATCCTGGTTTGATTAGAAGCTTGAAGAACTTGTCATATGTCCAAACAGGCTAAACATGGATATCCTAATTAGAAAGTGGAATAACTTCTTCAACATAACTCCTATGAGATTCATTCAACTTCATTGAGACTCTCCACCTATTAATGGGTCCAAATAAAGCTTCTTACATAGTGATTCATCCTTGTTTGATTAGAAGCTTGAAAAACTTGTCATATGTCCAAACAGGCTAAACATGGATATCCTGATTAGAAAGTGAAATAACTTCTTCAACATAACTCCTATGGGATTCATTCAACTTCATGGTGACTCTCCACTGATTATTGGTTCCAAGTAAAGATTCTTACATAGTGATTCATCCTGGTTTTATTAGAAGCTTGAAGAACTTGTCGTATGTCCAAACAGGCTTAATATGGATATCCTGATTAGAAAGTGGAATAACTTCTTCAACATAACTCCTATGGGATTCATTCAACTTAATGGTGACTCTCCACTGATTATTGGTTCCAAATCAAGATTCTTACATAGTGATTCATCCTGGTTTGATTAGAAGCTTGAAGAACTTGTCATTTGTCCAAACAGGCTAAACATGGATATCATGATTAGAAAGTGGAATAACTTCTTCAACATAACTCCTATGAGATTTATTAAACTTCATGGAGACTCTCCACCTATTAATTGTTCCAAATAATGCTTCTTACATAGTGATACATGCTTGTTTGATTAGAAGGTTGAAGAACTTGTCATATGTCCGAACATGCAAAACATGGATATCCTGATTAGAAAGTGGAATAACTTCTTCAACATAACTCCTAAAGGATTTATTCAACTTCATGGAGACTCTCCACTGAGTAATGGTTCCAGATCAAGCTTCTTACATAATTATTCATCCTGGGTTGATTAGAAGCTTGAAGAACTAGCCATATGTCCAAACAGGCTAAACATGGATATGCTGATTAGAAAGTGGAATAACTTCTTCAACATAACTCCTATGAGATTTATTCAACTTCATGGAGACTCTCCACATATTAATGGTTCCAAATAAAGATTCTTTCATAGTGAATGATCCTGGTTTGATTAGAGGCTTGAAAAACTTGTCATATGTCCAAACAGGCTAAACATGGATATCCTAATTAGAAAGTGGAATAACTTCTTCAACATAACTCCTATGGGATATATTCAACTTCATGGAGACTCTCCACTGATTAATGGTTCCAAATCAAGCTTCTTACATACTGATTCATCCTTGTTTGATTAGAAGGTTGAAGAACTTGTCATATGTCAAAACAGGCTAACCATGTATATCCTGATTAGAAAGTGGAAAAACTTCTTCAACGTATCTCCTATGAGATTTATTCAACTTCATGGTGACTCTCCAATGATTAATGGTTCCAAATCAAGCTTCTTACATAGTGATTCATCCTGGTTTAATTAGAATCTTAAAGAACTTGCCATATTTCCAAACAAGCTAAACATGGATATCCTGATTAGAAAGTGGAATAACTTCTTCAACATAACTCCTACGGGATTCATTCAACTTAATTGTGACTCTCCACTGATTATTGGTTTCAAATCAAGCTTCTTACATAGTGATTCATCCTGCTTTGATTAGAAGCTTGAAGAACTTGTCGTATGTTCAAACATGCTAAACATGGATATCCTGATTAAAAAGTGGAATAACTTCTTCAACATAACTCCAATGTGATTTATTCAACTTAATGGAGACTCTCCACTGATTAATGGTTTCAAATAAAACTTTTTACATAGTGATTCATCCTTGTTTGATTAGAAGCTTGAAGAACTTGTCATATGTCCAAACAGGCTAAACATGGATATCCTGATTAGAAAGTGGAAAAATTTCTTCAACATAACTCCTATGAGATTTATTCAACTTCATGGAGACTCTCCACCTATTAATGGTTCCAAATCAAACTTCTTACATAGTGATTCATCCTGGTTTGATTAGAAGCTTGAAGAACTTGTCATATGTCCAAACATGCTAAACATGGATATGCTGATTAGAAAGTGGAATAACTTCTTCTACATAACTCCTATGGGATTCATTCAACTTCATGGTGACTCTCCACTGATTATTGGTTCCAAATCAATATTTTTACATAGTGATTCATCCTGGTTTGATTAGAAGCTTGAAGAACTTGTCATATGTCCAAACAGGCTTAATATGGATATCCTAATTAAAAGGTGAAATAACTTCTTCAACATAACTCTTATTTGATTCATTCAACTTAATGGTGAATCTCCACTGATTATTGGTTCCAAATCAAGCTTCTTACATAGTGAAACATCCTGGTTTATTTAGAAGCTTGAAGAACTTGTCATATGTCCAAACAGGCTAAACATGAATATCCTGATTAGAAAGTGAAATAACTTATTCAACATAACTCCTATGGGATTTTGTTCAACTTCATGGAGACTCTCCACTGATTAATGGTTCCAAATAAAGCTTCTTACATAGTGATTCATCCTTGTTTGATTAGAAGCTTGAAGAACTTGTCGTATGTCCAAACATGCTTAACATGGATATCATAATTAGAAAGTGGAGTAACTTCTTCAACATAACTCCTATGGGATTCATTCAACCTAATGGTGACTCTCCACTGATTATTGGTTCCAAATCAACATTCTTACATAGTATTCATCATTGTTTGATTAGAAGCTTGAAGAACTTGTCATATGTACAAACAGGCTAAACATGGATATCATGTTTAGAAAGTGGAATAACTTCTTCAACATAACTCCTATGAGATTTATTAAACTTCTTGGAGACTCTCCACCTATTAATGGTTCCAAATAAACCTTCTAACATAGTGATTCATCCTGGTTTGATTAGAAACTTGAAAAACTTGTCATATGTCCAAACAGGCAAAACATGGATATCCTGATTAGAAAGTGGAATAACTTCTAAGGGATTTATTCAACTTAATGGTGACTCTCCACTGATTATTGGTTCCAAATAATATTCTTACATAGTGATTCATCCTGGTTTGATTAGAAGCTTGAAGAACTTGTCATTTGTCCAAACAGGCTAAACATGGATATCATGATTAGAAAGTGAAATAACTTCTTCAACATAACTCCTATGAGATTTATTAAACTTCATGGAGACTCTCCACCTATTAATGGTTCCAAATAATGCTTCTTACATAGTGATTCATGCTTGTTTGATTAGAAGGTTGAATAACTTGTCATATGTCCGAACAGGCAAAACATGGATATCCTGATTAGAAAGTGGAATAACTTCTTCAACATAACCCCTAAAGGATTTATTCAACTTCATGGAGACTCTCCACTGATTAATGGTTCCACATAAAGCTTCTTACATAGTGAATCATCCTGGGTTGATTAGAAGCTTGAAGAACTTGCCATATGTCCAAACAGGCTAAACATGGATATGCTGATTATAAAGTGGAATAACTTCTTCAACATAACTCCTAAGGGATTTATTCAACTTCATGGAGACTCTCCACTGATTAATGCTTCAAATCAAGCTTCTTACATAGTGATTCAGCCTGGTTTGATTACAAGCTTAAAGAACTTGCCATATGTCCAAACAGGATAACCATGGATATCCTGATTAGAAAGTGGAATAACTTCTTCAATATAACTCCTATGAGATTTATTCAACATCATGAAAAACTCCCCACTGATTAATGGTTCTAAATCAAGCTTCTTACATAGTGACTCATCCTGGTTTGATTAGAAGCTTGAAGAACTTGTCATATGTCCAAACAGGCTAAACATGGATATCCTAATTAGAAAGTGGAATAACTTCTTCAACATAACTCCTATGAGATTTATTCAACTTCATGGAGACTCTCCACCTATTAACTGTTCCAAATAAAGCTTCTTTCATAGTGAATTATCCTGGTTTGATTAGAAGCTTGAAAACTTGTCATATGTCCAAACAGGCTAAACATGGATATCCTGATTAGAAAGTGGAATAACTTCTTCAACATAACTCCTATGGGATATATTCAACTTTATGGAGACTCTCCACTGATTAATGGTTCCAAATCAAGCTTCTTACATAGTGATTCATTCTGGGTTGATTAGAAGCTTGAAGAACTTGTCATATGCCAAAGAGGCTAAACATGGATATCCTTATTAGAAAGTGGAATAACTTGTTCAACATAACTCCTAAGGGATTTATTCAACTTCATGGAGACTCTCCACTGGTTAATGGTTCCAGATCAAGCTTCTTACATAGTGACTCATCATGGGTTGATTAGAAGCTTGAAGAACTTGCCATATGTCCAAACAGGCTAAACATGGATATCCTGATTAGAAAGTGGAATAACTTCTTCAACATAACTCCTTAGGGATTTATTCAACTTCATGGAGACTCTCCACTGATTAACGCTTCAAATCAAGTTTCTTACATAGTGATTCAGCCTGGTTTGATTACAAGCTTAAAGAACTTGCCATATGTCCAAACAGGATAACCATGGATATCCTGATTAGAAAGTGGAATAACTTCTTCAATATAACTCCTATGAGATTTATTCAAGTTCATGAAAGACTCCCCACTGATTAATGGTTCTAGATCAAGCTTCTTACATAGTGACTCATCCTGGTTTGATTAGAAGCTTGAAGAACTTGTCATATGTCCAAAAAGGCTAAACATGGATATCCTGATTAGAAAGTGGAATAACTTCTTCAACATAACCCCTATGGGATATAATCAACTTCATGGAAACTCTCCACTGATTAATGGTTCTAAATAAGGATTCTTACATAGTGATTCATCCTGGGTTTATTAGAAGCTTGAAGAACTTGCCATACATCCAAACAGGCTAAACATGGATATCCTGATTGGAAAGTGGAATAACTTCTTCAACATAACTGCTAAGGGATCTATTCTACTTCATGGAGACTTTCCACTGATGAATGGTTCTAAATCAAGCTTCTTACATAGTAATTCATCCTGGTTTTATTAGAACCTTCTTACATAGTGATTCATCCTGGTTTGATTAGAAGCTTTCAAATCATGCCATATGTCCAAACAGGCTAAGCATGGATATCCTGATTAGAAAGTGGAATAACTTCTTCAACATATCTCCTATGAGATTTATTCAACTTCATGGTGACTCTCCACTGATTAACGGTTCAAAATCAAGCTTCTTACATAGTGATTCAGCCTGGTTTGATTAGAAGCTTAAAGAACTTGCCATATGTCCAAATAGGCTAACCATGGATACCCTGATTAGAAAGTAGAATAACTTCTTCAATATAACTCCTATGAGATTTATTCAACTTCATCAAAGACTCCCACTGATTAATGGTTCTAAATCAAGCTTCTTACATAGTGATTCATCCATGTTTGATTAGAAGGTTGAAGAACTTGTCATATGTCCAAACATGCTAAACATGGATATCCTTATTAGAAAGTGGAAAAAACTTCTTCAACATAACTCCTATGGGATTCATTCAACTTCATGGTGACTCTCCACTGATTATTGATTCCAAATCAAGCTTTTTACATAGTGATTCATCCTGGTTTGATTAGAAATTTGAAGAACTTGTCATATGTCCAAACATGCTAAATATGGATATCATGATTAAAAAGTGGAATAACTTCTTCAACATAACTCCTATTTGATTCATTCAACTTCATGAAAGACTCCCCACTTATTAATGGTTCTAAATCAAGCTTCTTACATAGTGATTCATCCTTGTTTGATTATAAGCTTGAAGAACTTGCCATATGTCCAAACATGCTAAACATGAATATCCTGATTAGAAAGTGGAATAACTTCTTCAACATAACTCCTAAGGGATTTATTCAACTTCATGGAGACTCTCCACTGATTAATGGTTCCAAATCAAGCTTCTTACATAGTGATTCATCCTGGTTTGATTAGAAGTTTGAAGAACTTGTCATATGTCCAAACATGCTAACCATGGATATCCTTATTAGAAAGTGGAATAACTTCTTCAATATAACTCCTATGAGATTAATTCAACTTCATCAAAGACTCCCCACTGATTAATGGTTTTAAATCAAGCTTCTTACATAGTGATTCATCCCTGTTTGATTAGAAGCTTGAAGAACTTGTCTTATGTCCAACCATGCTAAACATAGATATCCTCATTAGAAAGTGGAATAACTTCTTCAACATAACTCCTATGGGATTCATTCAACTTCATGGTGACTCTCGACTGATTATTGGTTCCAAATCAAGCTTCTTACATATTGATTCATCCTGGTTTGATTAGAAGCTTGAAGAACTTGTCATATGTCCAAACATGCTAAACATGGATATCCTGATTAGAAAGTGAAATAACTTCTTCAACATAACTCCTATGGGATTCATTCAACTTAATGGTGACTCTACACTGATTATTGGTTCCAAATCAAGCTTCTTACATATTGATTCATCCTGGTTTGTTTAGAAGCTTGAAAAACTTGTCATATGTCCAAACAGGCTAAACATGAATATTTTGATTAGAAACTGGAATAAAATCTTCAACATAACTCCTATGAGATTTATTCAACTTCCTGGAGACTCTACACCTATTAATGGTTCCAAATAAAGTTTCTTACATAGTGATTCATCCTGTTTTGATTAGAACCTTGAAGAACTTGTCATATATCCAAACATGCTAAACATGGATATCCTGATTAGAAAGTGGAATAACTTCTTCAACATAACTCCTAAGGGATTTATTCAAGTTCATGGAGACTCTCCACTGATTAATGGTTCCAAATCAAGCTTCTTACATAGTGATTCATCCTAGTTTGATTAGTAGCTTGCAAAACTTGTCATATGTCCAAACAGGCTAAACATGGATATCATGATTAGAAAGTGGAATAACATCTTCAACATAACTCCTATGGGATTCATTCAATTACATGAAAGACTCTCCACTTATTAATGGTTCTAAATCAAGCTTCTTACATAGTGATTCATCCTTGTTTGATTAGAAGATTGAAGAACTTGCCATATGTCCAAACATGCTAAACATGGATATCATGATTAGAAAGTGGAATAACTTCTTCAACATAACTCCTATGGGATTCATTCAACTTCAAGATGACTCTCCACTGATTATTGGTTCCAAATCAAGCTTCTTACATAGTGCTTCGTCCTGGTTTGATTAGAAGCTTGAAAAATTTGTCATATGTCTAAACAGGCTAAACATAGATATCCTGATTAGAAAGTGGAATAACTTCTTCAACATAACCCATATGGGATTCATTCAACTTAATGGTGACTCTCCACTGATTATTGGTTCCAAATCAAGCTTCTTACATAATGATTCATCCTGGTTTGATTAGAAGTTTGAAAAACTTGTCATATGTCCAAACAAGCTAAACATGGATATCCTGATTAGAAAGTGGAATAACTTCTTCAACATAATTCCTATGAGATTTATTCAACTTCATGGAGACTCTCCACCTTTTAATGGTTCCAAATAAAGCTTCTTACATAGTGAATCATCCTGGTTTGATTAGAAGCTTGAAAAACTTGTCATATGTCCAAACAGGCTAAACATGGATATCCTGATTAGAAAGTGGAATAACTTCTTCAACATAACTCCTATGAGATTTATTCAATTTCATGAAAGACTCTCCACTGATTAATGGTTCCAAATCAAGCTTCTTACATAGTGATTCATCCTGGTTTGATTAGAAGTTTGAAAAACTTGTCATATGTCCAAACAAGCTAAACATGGATATCCTGATTAGAAAGTGGAATAACTTCTTCAACATAATTCCTATGAGATTTATTCAACTTCATGGAGACTCTCCACCTTTTAATGGTTCCAAATAAAGCTTCTTACATAGTGAATCATCCTGGTTTGATTAGAAGCTTGAAAAACTTGTCATATGTCCAAACAGGCTAAACATGGATATCCTGTTTAGAAAGTGGAATAACTTCTTCAACATAACTCCTATGGGATTTATTCAATTTTATGAAAGACTCTCCATTGATTAATGGTTCCAAATCAAGCTTCTTACATAGTGATTCATCCTGGTTTAATTAGAAGCTTGAAGAACTTGCCTTATGTCAAAACAGGCTAACTATGGATATCCTGATTAGAAAGGGGAATAACTTCTTCAACATAACTCCTATGGTATTTATTCAACTTTATGAAAGACTCTCCACTGATTAATGATTCCAAATAAAGCTTCTTAAATAGTGATTCATCCTGGTTTGATTAGAAGGTTGAAGAACTTGTCATATGTCCGAACAGGCTAAACATGGATATCCTAGTTAGAAAGTGGAATAACTTCTTCAACATCACTCCTATGAGATTTATTCAACTTCATGAAAGAATCTCCACAGATTAATGGTCCCAAATCAAGCTTATTACATTGTGATTCATCATGTTTTGATCAGAAGCTTGAAGAACTTGTCATATGTCCAAACATGCTAAACATGGATATCCTGATTAGAAAGTGGAATAACTTCTTCAACATAACTCCTAAGGGATTTATTCAACTTTATGGAGTCTCTCCACTGATTAATGGTTCCAAATCAATCTTCTTACATAGTGATTCATCCTAGTTTGATTAGAAGCTTGAAGAACTTGCCATATGCCCAAACAGGCTAACCATGGATATCCTGATTAGAAAGTGGAATAACTTCTTCAACATATATCCTATGAGATTTATTCAACTTCATGTTGATTCTCCACTGATTAATGGTTCCAAATCAAGCTTCTTACATAGTGATTCAGCCTGCTTTGATTAGAAGCTTAAAGAACTAGGCATATGTCCAAATAGGCTAACCATGGATATCCTGTTTAGAAAGTGGAATAACTTCTTCAATATAACTCCTATGAGATTTATTCAACTTCATGAAAGACTCCCCACTAGTTAATGGTTCTAAATCTAGCTTATTACATAGTGATTCATCCCTGTTTGATCCGAAGCTTGAAGAACTTGTCATATGTCCAAACATGCTAAACATGGATATCCCGATTAGAAAGTGGAAGAACTTCTTCAACATAACTCCTATGGGATTCATTCAACTTCATGGTGACTCTCCACTGATTATTGATTCCAAATCAAGATTCTTACATAGTGATTCATCCTGGTTTAATTAGAAGCTTGAAAAACTTGTCATATGTTCAAACAGGCTAAACATGGATATCCTGATTAGAAAGTGTTATAACTTCTTCAACATAACTTCTATGGGATTCATTCAACTTAATAGTGACTCTCCACTGATTAATGGTTCCAAATCAAGATTCTTACATAGTGATTCATCCTGGTTTGATTAGAAGGTTGAAGAACTTGTCATATGTCCAAACAGGCTAAACATGGATATCCTGATTAGAAAGTGGAATAACTTCTTCAACATAACTCCTATGAGATTTGTTCAACTTCATGGAGACTCTCCACTGATTATTGGTTCCAAATAAAGCTTCTTACATAGTGATTCATCCTGGTTTGATTAGAAGATTGAAAAACTTGTCATATGTCCAAACATGCTAAACATGGATATCCTGATTAGAAAGTGGAATAACTTCTTCAACATATCTCCTATGAGATTTATTTAACTTCATGGTGACTCTCCACTGATTAGTGGTTCCAAATAATTCTTCTTACATAGTGATTCAGCCTGGTTTGATTAGAAGCTTAAAGAACTTGCCATATGTCCAAATAGGCTAACCATGGATATCCTGATTAAAAAGTGGAATAACTTCTTCAATATAACTCCTATGAGATTTATTCAACTTCATGAAAGACTCCCAACTGATTAATGGTTCTAAATCAAGCTTCTTACATAGTGATTCATCCCTGTTTGATTAGAAGCATGAAGAACTTGTCATATGTCCAAACATGCTAAACATGGATATCCTG
>MU106691.1:4616-81896 GCA_012274485.2 Sinapis alba
CTCACAAAACCCAGGCAAATAAGAAAAACTTATCAGCTAATAAAGGATGATCTTTAGCTCTTCCGTTAAACTTACAACTGCATTAAGAGCTCCATAGACAGCCATTGCCCCGCCAACACCAGAGACACCGATTGCAGGAGTAACAATTTCCTTCGTAAACTCAGCCCTATAAACAGAAAGACACCATTTTTTAAACATTTTATATGAATTTTCTCTTCATTGGAGTTTATAATGACCAACTATTAACAAAAACTACCATAATTAAAAATATACTTCTATTTAACTAAAACTTTATAAACAAAAAGTAATAAATTATATATGTCTGGTAAGTTGATGTTAATGAAGCTCATAACCCTATAACTCTTCCAGTGACATAAAAGAGAGAAAGCTTCCTTTGAAAAGTAATAAATAAATAAAAATATTATACGAATTAATATTACTAAAGGAAGAATAATAATAATAAAAAGGAATAAGGAAGAATGCATATATTGGTTGTTGGTTGTGAGACATACCAAACAAATGCTTGTTGCAATCCTGAGTATGCAAGGAGTGGGACAATCAGTAGCATCCGTACGTCGAGCAAAGGGGTGATTATCATCCGTGGAAGAGAAAGCAATGAATCAACTAAGCCCATAGAAGAACCCACAGGTTCTTTTCCATCTTCTCCCTCAATTTTTCGAATGAAGAACATTAGTATTGTTCCAAATGTCATAATGAGGAGGAACACCAACAACAATAAGGTTGTGCCACTGGTGCTTCCTTCCTACAGTCACTCAACAAGAAGAAAACAATGGTGGAGCTAGACGGGGAATTTTTATAATCATCACTGAGAGTGTGGGAGGATAGTCAGCTATTCAATACTTCTACTTATATATTAAGGAAGTGAAAGAAATTAAACCTATATCAACAAAAAAGAAAAGAAAAGTCATAATGAATATGAGACTTAAAACTCTGACACATGCTATGAAGATTGCTATCAACACTACCTTTCCATCTTTCAGCAATGTAAGTGTAAGGAGATTCCCAAACAGCTGCAAAAAGATTGATGCTAAATATGTCAGAAATATAGAGAAGGTTCTGAGGAAAGCAAAAAAAAACAAGGAAGAGCAATAAGAAAGAAAGTTATAAATGAAAGAAGCATGCATGCATGCACCTGGTGGCAGGCAAAGATAGCCCAAAACTCCCCATTGAAGACACCAATTATTGATCCTTCATGCACATGATTCTCTTTAGCATGACTTCTCGCAATTGATGTAAGGTATGTTCCCTAATACAGTAAAGGTCTTGAGATCAACTACATGATCAACATTAGTAAGAAAAAACGGGAGCATGTAGATGCACCTGGCCAACCCATATTATGGAAGCAGCAAATCCAAGGTATAAAGAGGCTGGCACCATAGTGATCCTAAAACCAATTGATTGAAAGATCAAAAGTGAAGCAACATTATTAAGTCATGAAGGAGATTGGGTAAAATACCATGAAGGCTTCAGATTAGCAGCGACGAAGAGCCAATAGCCAGTAGTTCCTAAAAGCAGAGCATTCTTTGATCCCATTAAGCGGACAACCAAAGAAGCAACCATGGAGCAGAACATGAAGGACACATACAATATCCCTAGAGAGATTGTTCCCAAATCCTGAAAAAAAAAAAACTCAAATGAAAGATCACCACATCACATACGCACACAAAACTAAGACAAGTCCTTCTCGTGACGACTGAAGAAAACTATCACCACATAAAAAACACACATAACTAAGATAATTCCGACAACAATCTACACGGGTCTGATCTCAAATTGGTAATGAAACTATAACATCCGTCAGAACTTCAAAGATTATAGCTTTCAGCTGCAACTGAGGAAAAGAATCAAACTTTGACGGAATGGAAAAAAGCAAAAAGAAAATAGAAATTTAAGATGAGGGAGGGGGCGCACCTTATTTATAGTCGTTTCAAGGTTCTGAGCGGCACCGAAGGCGAGGAAGATTAACAAAAAGGAGAGACTGAGGATATGAACATCCCTTGTATAGCTCTTCCCAGTTCTTACTTTCCCATCCTCACTACCAGTTACCAACAGGAACGGCGCCTCCTCGTCGTTTCGAGAATCCATGCCCGACAAATCGCTCCGATGATGGAGTACCTACCTACAGTGAAAGTCAAACCTTGTGGAGAGAGAGAGAGACAGAGAGAGAGTGGCTGGATTGGAAAGTATAAAAATATCTGGTGATGATTCCTTTCCGGTTTATTACTCTCCGGTTCAAATAATGGTTTTTTTTTTTTTTAATTTAAGATATATAAGGCAATTTTCTTAAATATCTTTTTTAAAAGTTTTTAAAAAATAACATTTCTGTTATAAAGAATAATTTAAATAATCTTTTATTATTTTCAAAATTTTAGTTTTAATTTTTTTTTTTTAAATTTGAAACAGTAACCGTTAAACTCAACCATTTAATTTTAAACTCTAAAATTATAAACTCTAAAATTCAACTATTTAGATTATTTAACTATAGGGCATAAGTGATTATTTATTTTTATAATAAAATATTCCACGTGTATATATATATATATATATATATATATATATATATATATAGTGTTAGTTGGGCTGGGACACAACAACTATTTTCTGTTTGCTTCCCGCGAAAACAAAACAAAATAAACCTACGTATTATTATTGGTTCTTCTTCTTGTGTCTGTTAAGGCCCATTAAGTATACTTTACATGGCCCACTAAGGAGACTCCCCGAGGGTTTTGTGAGCTCTCTTTGAGTTAAAAGAGGCCTTATATATATGACCTTCTTCTCTAGGGTTTCTGATTCTCCGAGGCAACCACCATTTTAAAAGAGTTGTAGCGGCGCAGCAGGTGAACACGACTGAAGCTACTTACGATGGGTACGTACGACGATGAATCTCTTTTCTGTTATTCATGTTCGTTAAGGCGATTACGTCTCTGATTTAATTGTTGTTTTCTTTGTTGTAGCGAGGATTAAGGTTCACGAACTGAGAGACAAGTCGAAGAGCGATCTGCAGAATCAGCTTCAGGATCTTAAAGCTGAGCTCGCTCTCCTCCGTGTCGCTAAAGTCACCGGTGGTGCTCCCAACAAGCTCTCCAAAATGTACCTATCCACACTTTAAATTTCGATTTTAGCTTAATCGTGTTGGAATCTGAAATGAATCAAATGCTATTCTCTTAGATTCTTGTTGTCATAAACTTTGCATTCTTCCTTAGTTATTCAGATAGTTTAGGATATGGAATTATATATAGTGATTCGTATCTTTTATAACAATTTTGTGCTTGGGCTGTATTGTCTCTGTTTAATCTGTAACTGTTTTTTTGTGTTTTGTAATAAACCAGCAAGGTTGTCCGCAAATCCATAGCTCAGGTCTTGACAGTGACATCTCAGAAGCAGAAATCTGCTCTCAGAGAAGCATACAAGAACAAGAAGTTCATCCCTCTTGATCTCCGTCCCAAGAAAACCCGTGCTATCCGCAGACGCCTCACCAAACATCAGGTATGTCTTTTTGTTTTTGTTTGTTCTTGTCTTACCATTGTCTTAACTGTTTCTCACGGCTTCTTTTGCTTTACAGCTCTCGTTGAAGACAGAGCGTGAGAAGAAGAAGGAAATGTATTTCCCAATCAGGAAGTACGCTATCAAAGTTTAAATCTTTCTTTTAGAAACTTTGTTTCAGCTTTTGTTGTTTGATGGAAACTTGTTTTTGCTCCTCACTTGTTCTATTGTCTCAAACAATTTCAGCAACATGGATTTTGTTTCCTATTTATGTTTTTGCATTTTATCTTTTACAAGTTTTCTTTTGCTCAACTAAAAAAACAAACTTAGCTCAAAGCTTAAGTTAACCTGCTCAATTTGTAAGGTTAGTATAGTTATCGCTACAGAATAGATATTCGTATTTCTGTATAATACTTAAAAGTTTAATGGAGATGAACGTCAAATGAGTGGAGGCATAGTATAATGAAGTTAAAGCTGTGTTAACCGTATAGTTATGCTTTGAAAGGAGATTCTCCGACTGTTATTCACAAGACGAACTCGGAAGTCGAAACGATGATACAACTCGTTTACGGACAAGAATCTTATTTGAATTAGCGTAACAATGGAGACAAAAATAAAACAACTACGACCACAGTGGGAGTCGAACCCACGACCTTTTGATCCGAAGTCAAACGCGCTAATCCACTGCGCTATGCGGTCTAGACGTCATTTAAGAACATCTTATTAACCATAAGTTCTGCATTGCATTTGCACAACTCTCATCATGTTATCGATATAGCCAAAAGGTCCAAAACCATGCATATAAAAGTAGACGGAAATGTCATCACTTGTTTATTACAAGAAAAATGTGAAACAGTGCCACTGGAATGCAAGTGTGAACACGTCCAGTGGCGGATTCAAAAATTTATTTTAGGGGGTTCATAAAATAACAAAAGATGTCAACAGAGGTTTGAACCTTGGTTTTAGAGGTGTCATAATAGAGAAGAATATTGTCATTTTTGCTACTTAATCTTTAGTAAATTTTATACAATTTTGTTTATTTATTAGTTTAAGGGGTGTCATGTAATCCCCTAAACCTTTAATAGATCCGCCTCTGGAACACGTGGTTGAATATATAATTAATTTTGACTGTTGACGAGAAGAAAATAACCACAAGTTACTCATTTTTTCTATAAACTCGAATGAATCTGCATATAGACTATCTTTTTCAAGCATGAGCTGTTTATAACAATTTGTTGTTGACAGACAAAGAAACAACGTATATAACATGACAAAAACATAGATATAAAGTTAATACGTGGTTGTTAAGAACATTTAATTTATTGGTATTTTTTTCATTAATCTTAATATTTAACCTTTACGTATAAATGACGATCAATATCATTAATCTTAATATATAACCTTTACGTATAAATGACGATCAATATATTGTCAATATATATGTATATTTACTCAAACCGTTATAGACAGGCAATTTTTGATATGATCGCGACGTATCCATTGACATTTTGTTTTAATCATATTATTTTCCGTTATAAAGTTGCATATTCTAGAAAAAAAAATTGTTTCAAAAAAATTTATTTTTTATATTTCCAATGCATGTTTTATTAACTAATTGTAAATTTTTTAAAAAAAATTATACTTACTTAATTTTTATTGGCTTAAAAAATTATACAAATTTAATGTGTTTTATTAAAGTGTGTGAAAAATTTAAAATATGTAATATATAATTTTGCGTAGCTTAATGTCTTAGCACCATGGACAAGTAACATAAATTCAAGGTTGAAATTGACGGTTAGCTAATGGGTCAGGATCAAGGTCAAGCATCCACTATACGTTGAACGTTTCAATAATACACTATCAATGATTTCAAAGAATTTGGGAAAGATACATAAAACTAGGGCTGGGCACGGATCGGATATCCGGATTTTTGAAGGTATTTGTGATTTGCTTCGTATGTTACGGATATCTAATTTTTTGATTTGCTTTGCTTCGGAAAAATACGGATATCCTGAAAAACGGATATCCGGAAAATAAATAGATATTTGCGGATATTTACGAATACTTACGGATATCTCATTCGTCTTGATTTATACAAATAATCTTAAAAATTTGATACAAATTTGTTTTGTAAAGTATTTCTTTAGCATAATATATAAAATAAAAATTAAAAGAAGTAGTGAATCTACATATTTTGTAAGTTTTTTAAACTTAGTTAATAATCATAATAGCACAAAACTTAAGACAAAAGTTATACTATGTTAGTTTTTTTATGTAATACTTTTATATAAGTAATAATATAAATAAAATTTGTCAAATTATATGTTAGAATAATAATTATATAATTTTATACATTTAAATTTTTAAATATAATCAAGATATACATGTATTTATATATTGTCGGATCGGAGCGGATATTCGTTTCCCAAAATTTTAATATTTGTGATTTGCTTCGATTTTAACGGATATCGATTTTTAGTATTTGCTTTGCTTCGAAAGTTTACGGATATTCGGAATTTTCGGATCGAATCGAAACGAATAACGAATCGAATCAATTTTAACGGATAAAATGCCCAGCCCTACATAAAACCATGTAAAGCCCACTACACGTGTAGGTCCAGAGTAAATCAAATCGGAAAAAGTCAAAAGACAACAACTTTTTTCGCCCCTTCCTCTCCACAAGTTTAAACAAAGTTGCTCGAACTTTGTTGTCTTATCTCATTACTAGACTAGGCATTTTATCTTTTTATTTTTAATTCAATTCGTAATTCCTTTCAATTTGATCCAAAAATCCAAATATTCATAATTGTTCAACGTAAATCAAATATCCATTAAAAAATAAATAATCAAAAACGCTTATCAATATATTCCAGATTACAAAAAATAATAATTTATATAATTATTATTTTAAACATATAATTTTATTAAATTTATTTACAAAATACTTACAAAGTTTTAAATCAAAAAGGAATATAAATCTTTATAAAAACAACTAGGAGTAGACAAAAAACTGAATATGAAGAACTGAACCAAAATCCGAAAAAATAGTACCAAATTTGAATCAAAACTGTTTAAAGATCCAAACGAATTCAAAATTTTGGTGTTTAAGAAACCCGAACTAAACCCGACCTGAACTGAAATAATTAAGATATCCGAATAGATTTAAATCAGATTTATATATTTAAATACATTAGATATTTTAGATTTAATATCCAAAAATATCCATAATATATAATATATTTTTAAGTTGTCCAAAATACTTAAAATATATACAAATAGTCAAAATTAAATATTTACAATAGCTAAAAAATACTCAAACATCATAAGTACTTGAAATAGATATTGATTCTCCATCCAAATATTCAAGACAAGCTAATTTTTATGTTAAATTTAGGTATTTTGACATACATTATTCAAAACTATATGTTATATATTGTTTTGTTTTAAAAATTTTAGAAATTTAAAGTATATATGAATTAAAAAAATTAAAATAATCTAAACGAAAACTGAATCTGAACTCGCAAAGATCCAAACTGAAATTTATCAATACCTGAATGGGCTAAAAATGTTAACTCCAAAAATCTAAAACTCGAATAGATCCAAACCAAATCCAAATGGGTATCCAAACACCCATCCTTAAAACCAACAGTTTTCTTTAATTTTGTATTTTAGAAAAAAAGTTTCGTAAGTTTTTAAAAAAATCAAAAATATAGTTTCACTAATTGTTATATTTTATTTTTATTATGCTAAATACCTTTTGAAAACAAAAATTTATATTTTTATTTACTTGTATTGACAAGTAGATGAAATATGTAAATATTTGTAAGCTAGATGACATCCCACAATATCACGCAATAAATCATTTAAATATTACTTGATGTAAGTAAAATTTGTATATATTTGAGATTGATAATTATTTTTATAAATTAAATTTATCAATAAACATCGATATAGAAATTATGATTGGTTAATAATGTAAAAATAATATTAAGTTTTATTATATTATATTAATTATCTTAACACATGCATCTCATAATTATGAAAAAGTAAAACTTGAAAAGAGAAACTACCAATGAGTATGATATATATCTACTATTTATATCAAATTTAGAAAATAATAAGTTTGAAAAGATTTTATTATATTACAAATATATAATATAAAATTATTTTGGAATTTTAACAAGTATTAATTTTTGTCCATCAACAAATATTAATTATTAGGTATATTTTGATAATGTAAACTACAATCAAATATATATTATTTTTTATAACAAAATATTATTAGCTATTTAAAATAAACTAATACATATAAAAAATTAAATCACATATTCTACAAAATATTATTTTAAAGACTACCTCAAGTAGAATATTTAATATAATATAATACATGATTTTTTAAAGATATATTTTTAGAAATATGTTTTAATATTATTTTGAAGACTACCTCAAGTAGAATATTGAATATAATATAATACATAATTTTTTTGAAGATATATATATTTTTAGGAATATGTTTTAATCTTACTTTTACTTATTTAATTATTTATATATGTACTAAGAATACTATACATGTTATACTTATAATATATGAATTAACCTAATGACACATACAAATGAAACTTAGTTTATTGATATTATTTGTTTGAGAATTATGAAGATCTTAAAGTTTTGGCGTTCAATTCATTATATGTATATATATATTTGTTTCTTTGAGAAAGACTGAACCACAATAATTAGATTACAAATATTATACAATATTTATATATGATAGAAATTCTATTAACTAAAACCACTTTAAATTGTTTGAAGTATATTACACTACATATCCTATAACAAATATGATTTGAAGAAAAAAAATAAAAAATAAAAAATATGATTTTAAGAATTGGATCAAGCAAAATATTTATATTTTGATCAGTTAGTTAATTTTAGAGTTATAAATATATATATTTACCTCTTTAATAAAATATTTTGGTCAATTTTCTTCTTTGAGAGTTATTATGTGAAAATAAACTAAAAATGACTATCATAAAAAAAATTCTAAACAAAATTATCTAAAATTAGGAGAATATGACAATAAGCAAAATTTACTTATTTAATTAAGTTTAAATAATAAGATAAATTTAAATTAATGATTTATCAGTCAAAATTATAAGAACATAAGAACATGACAAATAAATTAAATTACCTAAAAAGTATAGAGAATATGATAAATAATCAAAATCATTTTCATATAGATAGATATCCATAATTTTTTGAGATATGAAAAAACCAAACATCCATATTTTTGTAAATTGAAAAATGTGAAATACATTGTAAACCACAAATATTAAAAATTATATAAGATTATTTGATCTGTGTCCAGCCTAACTATAAATACCCCTCAACGGCTTAATCATGTGCCTCATAACTAATCACAACTTGCATTATCATTTGTTTCAGCGATGAGAAACTTTTGCTGCGTCGCCAAAACTTCGTCGAATCATCAACCTCCTCTTACGTTAACACCTCGCCAGAGTTTGGAATCCGCTGCTGTCTACGGAATCATTGAATCTGCTGCCGACATCATCGAGAGATGGAACACAGAGACTTCCACTTACGCTAAAGTCACTTCTCTGTTCCACGAGAACAAGCAAGAAGCCATGTTGTTCATCGACCGAGTGAAAGATCTTCAAAAGACGATGGATCTACTCGTGAGTGAAGATCCGAACTCTGAGAGGCTCGTGAGAGCTCAGAGACTGATGGAGATCGCTATGAAGAGACTTCAAAAAGAGTTTTACCAAATCCTTTCCATGAACCGTGCTTATCTTGATCCAGAATCTGTCTCTACACGATCTTCACTCACCTCAGAGAGATCTAGCTACTCAGATTTCCCAGAGGACGAAGACTCGTACATCGAAGTTGAAGAGGCTTCTAGTAACGTCATGACGGAGTTAAGATCCATCGCTGAGTGCATGATCGTTTCCGGCTACGCGAAAGAGTGTATAAGCATATATAAAAGCATCAGAAAGTCTATCATCGACGAAGGTGTTTACCGTCTCGAAGTGGAGAAAGTGAAGAGAATGTCGTGGGAGGAGATGGAGTTGAAGGTCAGAAGCTGGTTAGAGGCGGTGAAAGTTTCAATGGAGACACTCTTCAAAGGAGAGAAGATTCTTTGTGATCACGTCTTCGAATCCTCTGATTCAATCAGAGAGTCTTGCTTTAATGAAATATCTCGAGAAGGAGCTATACTTCTCTTTAGCTTCCCGGTGATCATTGCTTTAAGAACAAGCAAGAAGAACCCTCCACCGGAGATTATTTTCCGGCTGCTTGACATGTACAGCTCCGTCGCCGGAAACTGGCGCGCTATTGAATCTACCTTCTCCTTCGAGTCTACCTCCGTCGTGCGATCTCAAGCAGTTAAGTCTCTCATCTCACTCAGCGAGTCGATTCGATCACTCCTTCTTGATTTCGAGTCAAGAATCCATAAAGACTCGTCGAAGGTGGTGGTTCACGGCGGAGGAGTACATCCTCTGACTCTCTCCGTCGTGAATCACATCTCTCTCCTCGCCAACTACAGCAACGTACTCGTCGATATCCTCGCCGGATCTCCGCCACCGGACATATCACTAATCCCGGAGACTTACTTCAACGTATCAGACTCCGACGACTCGCCGTCGTCGGAGCTAACCATCAGATTCGCGTGGCTTATCTTAGTCCTCCTCTGCAAAATCGACCGTAAAGCAAATTACTACAAGGACTCATGCTCCGTGCAGTATCTCTTCCTCACCAACAATCTCCATCACGTGGTCTCACGTGCTCGCTCATCAAACCTGAAGCAGCTTCTCGGCGACGACTGGGTCAAGAGACACGTCGGTAAGATTAAGCAATTCTCCGACAGCTATAAGAGACTTGCGTGGGGACCAGTGTTAGCGACCTTACCTGAGAACCGTACGGTCGAGATGTCGGCTGAGGAAGTGAAGGAGCGGTTTGAAAAATTCAGCGAGGGATTTGAGAGGGCGTATGGTAAGCAAAGTGCATGCGTCGTACCGGATACTGAGCTAAGAGACGAGATAAAACTGTCGATTGCGAGAAAGCTGGTGCCAGTTTATCGTGAGTTTTACAACACGAGAAGGTCTGTTATCTTGGCGGGAGCTGGTGGCGTGAGAAATTTGAGCTCTGTTGTCCGATTTACCCCTGAAGATATTGAAAACCATTTGTCTGATTTGTTCTCAGGGGAGGGTACTTTGGGGAGTTCATCTGTCTCTTCTCCTTCGTCTTGTCGGTCACGGCAATCAACATCCTAAAGTAATTTTCTTTTTTGTCTGTAAAAGGCAAACACTGAATAGTGTTTCTACTTTTTTTTTTTTTTTTAATAATACAGGGATATCCTGGCTCCACAGAAGTGACCTAGACTAATTCTCGAATCCTGGTGGCTTTACCGTATTGGACTTTTTACCCTCAAATTAATCACCACCAAACCACAAGTCTTGGTTATTTTTTATTACCTCAAGAGGAAGGAATGGTTGTTGACAACAGAATAAATGTTCTAAAGTTAAATCTTGTATGTATGTAATGATTGAAATATTATAATACTCATTTTATTCTATTTTATTTTAATTATCATTTCAAATTTGTGTACATAAATTAAAAATACATATTTAATTTAATATTTTTAAATAAAAATATTATTAACTATATATTTAATCATATTTCAACTATTAAAAAATAAACTGGAGAATATAAAAATTATAGAACATATTAAATTAATAAATTTTGCATTATATTTATTTTTAACAGAATTTTTACTTAATATAAAAATAAAAATAATAATAAATTGATAAACTTATGCACTCATATTGATAATCATTTTTAAAAAAAAGTAATATACCCTTATTTTATAATTAAATTACAGGGAACAAATTATGTTAATTTGTTATGACACTCTTGCATTGGAAATACCGCTATGAAAAATATTTCTCTGTTATAAAACAGAAAAAGTTTATCGTTGTAATTAGACCATCTTCAAAAGTACACTCTACTTTTCATTTAAAATAGAATTTTTTATGGAGTTGAATTTTATTTGAATGATACTTTATTTTAGAGTAAAAAATAGAATGATAAACAAAATAATAAATAAATTACTCTATTTCTACCGTAAACTCATTTTCTGTCTATTATAAAATGAATAATATAATATTATTGGAGTGTTATTTTAATTCTAAACTCTATTTTAAAATAAAAATAATGTATTATTGAAGATGTTTTTAGATAATTTCTAATGATTCACTTTATTTTTTCTTTAAAATAGAATAGTTTTATAGTATAATTGAGTTATACTTTAATGATACTTTATTTCAGAGTGAAAAAATAGAGTGATAACAAAAAAAAATTGGATTACTCTATTTTATGTCGTATGATAAAATTTGTTTGTTAAAGTCCTCTAGAAGTTTATCTCATATTTTTCGAAAAAGAAAGTGTGTATGTGTCCATGAGGATGACACGTGAAGGCCAAGGATGAGTCAAAGATGAAGGCTATTATGCAATACAAGTATCATTTTATGTTCGTTAAGTTCTTGATGGATGTGATAGTATTAGTCTCTGGTCCGTTGATGGTGGGTGAGGAGTGAGGACCGTGAGGTATCGTGAAGAATCAAAGTTAAAGTCATATATCATTATTTGTTGCGACCAGACAATACTTTAATAGAACCAATCAACTAAAGGCGACTTGACAAAGCAGAAGATACACAATTTATGTGGATTCGTGACAAATATACTAAGGCTGTAACTGGTAAAAATTGTCTGTAAAATATGATTAACGAGTTTAACAAACCAATACGTGTCAAATTATAACGTTCTCGTGAAGTTCCCTTTCCAACCTAAACCTATCATAATACAAATTCACCTACGTACGAGCCGAAACATGCGAGGGGAAGGATTGACACTAGAGATCATTTTTCTCCTATATATGCAACAACAAAACATAGCAAACATACTCTCTGTAATTCACACGACGTGCATTCTTATAATTTATGAGAACACACATATTTTGTTTGTCTTGTGATCATCGTCTTATTCAGTCTATTTCTATATTTTTGGAGTTACCAAAGAGAATAAACCCAAATATCATTTTTATTAAATTGTTTAGATTGTATTATATGTGGAATGTCATTAGTTTTCTAATCAGAAAACTCTGAATTAAAAAGAAAGAAGAAGATACAAGCAATCACCCAAGAACTTTCGACCACTGCCTAGTAATCCAAGTAACTGTAGTAAGCAATAATTTATGCTGTGGTTGGAAGTTGGTCGGGTGGAAGCGGAAGGTTCTGCCAGCCGGTCGAGTGTTTAATATATTTCTTGAGTTTCTCTGTTGAAGACTCGACGGTCCATCCAGAATAGTGTTGAGTCGGAGAGAAAACATGGTGCTCTCTGTCGTTGCTAAGACATGACTTGGCACCGTTCAAGAACCAATCCCCTTCTGATCTTATAAAACCAGCTTCGGGTTCCTCTTTATCCGCAGCCTAATCACCAAACAAAAAAAGTATATATATAACGTTATAATCAAACAAACATACAGAGTAGTTTTTGAACAGCTAAGAACACGTTCATCAGCAGAGATCAATCGTTGGCTACGACCAAAAAGAACATATGTAATACCAGCACTTGGTTAAGTAACTCTAGTAACTGTAATCAAAAAGAGTAGATTTCACAGAAACGATACACTCATGCAAGTAATCTACACATCCATGCACAAAATAAATTGTTTTGCTAAGATTTATTCCATTTTATAACGCATAGAATTGAGTTAACTGGACCAAGACGCTAGTATCCTAACAATATATATATATATATATATATATATATATATATATATATATATATATATTATGAATGATCTGATGAATACTACCTTCGTTTCATATTAGTTATCGTTCTGGGTTTATGCACACAAATTAAGAAAACATTTAGATAAATTTCCTTAGATAGCCTCTTTTAGTTTGTTCTTCCCAAAAATAGTTCTTAAGAAAGAAAATTACCCAAATGTTTTTTTAGAAACTAAAAATATTATTTATATGCATTTATACCCCTAGGGTTAACTAATTTAGACTTTAGGGTTTAGAGTTAAGGGGTGGGTTTGGAGATAGAGTTTTAAATTTCAAAAAAAAATAAAAAAAAAATGAAATTTTCAAGAAAAATAAATGCTATTTTGGTCATTTTATTTTTCTAGGGCTATTTTGTGACAAAAACTTCAAAAGTGCTATTTAAGAGAATTACCCAAATATTTAATTTTACATGTTTTCAAAATAAAAACACTATTACCAATATATCTAACCATATTTCAACCAATAGAAAAATTAAATAGATAATATTGTTAATAAATTTTGCATTGAAAATCGAAAACGACATTTATTTTAAAACAAAAATTTTACCCTACAACGATAAGTAATTTAAAACGGAGAGAGGATCTAATAGTTTAACAACCTAAAGAACACAATGTAGATTTACCTTCTCAGTGATGTACTTAAAGACGGTCTTTTTCTCGCCAGCTTCATATATGTTGCACTGAGAAAATACCTAAATCACAATAACCTCAAAAATGTTATGAAACATATAAAATCTACGATGGCAAAATCAAAATTCAAAAATATATATATATATATATATATATATATATATATATGTGTATATATGATTTATTTTCCCGGTGAGGGACCTGAGATTCTACGCCGGCTCCAACGGCGTAGATGGACCAATGACGAGTGTAGTTGTTGAAGAGATGTATTTTTGCGAAGCGAACGCGAGGGTGTCGCTGACGTGTACCGTCGAAGAAGCAGTGGTGAATCGTAACTCTAATGCATCGGTCCGTCACGTGACTTGGATCTGCACCAATCAGCATCGTCTTGTTGTGGTTCACGAAATGGCATCTACCCATTTTATTAAAAAATAATTAACACAACGGATACATATAGTTACTTGCTAATAATAATGAATTAATTTTATACGAACCTTGAGACAGTAATGTCAGTGCTTTCTCGTGTGATATCAATCAAACCATCATAGTAATTCTTGAGAGTACAACGATCAATCCAAATGGTGTTTGATTTTGGTTTGATCTGAATAGCGTCTGCGTCTGGTCCTACACCGCCTTCGAATTCAAGGTTACAGATTATAACGTTTTCACTTTGTTTTAGCCTTAACCCTTTCCCTGTTATCTTGACCCTTTGCCCTCTTCCGTCCACCGTTTTGTGCGATGATACGTTCACAAATGAGGATAGATTGATCGTTCCCGACACGTCGAACACAATCCATAACGGTTCTGGCCTCTTACAAGCTTCTCGTAACGATCCTGGACCTTCATCTGAAAACACACACATATGACTTCATTTTAATATAACTTTTTCTGAATGACTAGCCATCACTCACTCTTACATCCTAGAACGAAATCCAAACAATAAAATTCTTGAATTCTTAAACTAAATGTGTCATGATTCTGTAAAAGAACATCTGTAAATCAAATATTTATTACTATGTGAAAATGAGCAAGACTCTTGAATTCATGTCACAAGCTTTCATTTCAATATAACACATATATAACAAAAAGATATGTATATATGCAAGACTTCGAACAAATACAAGTATTTAATAAAATAAAAAACTACAATTTCTTATTTGGATCTTTGATTAGGGTTTAATTACACTATTTGTTCCTAAATAGAAAATAACTTAGAAGTTATTAACAAATATAAGTATAGAGAAATTAAAAAAAAAAACACAGAAAGATCTCAGGTAATTTACCAGCTAAAGAAGTGACGTGGCAAACGGGACCATTCAGACCACCAACGGCAGCGCGGCCAAACCCCTCGGCCTTTCCGGCGAGGGAGCGGAGGCATGAGTCTACGTGGCAATAAGGTTCCACCGTCATGTGGGGAGCGGAAGGTGAATATGAAGACGGAGGAGCTGGAGACGGTGGGAAAGGGGCGTTGTGGTGATGGGATCTGTGAAGGCCATGTAAGTTTCCCATAGCTTACTTATACTAATAATTATCGAATTTAATTTTGGACAGTTTCAGTTTTTATGTTTCTTTTGGGAGGTTTTGGGATATATTTACTCTTTGTTGCAACTGAAACTCACCATTAATGTTAGCTTTGTTGAAACTGTGGAAGGAGAATCATTCATCTTTTGTCCTCTCTTTTTTTGTTGTTGCCGACAGTAGCTTTTAAACAAAAATATTATATTTTTGGAATTTTATCAGATATTTTAGCATGATGTATGTAGTTCGTTTTCAGAGATTTTTTTTTTCTAAAAATATTAGAAGCTATTTTATTCAAAACATTTTAAAAGTGCGAACCGGCCTGAAACACCAAATACACTTGT
Source organism: Sinapis alba (assembly GCA_012274485.2). NCBI lineage: Eukaryota > Viridiplantae > Streptophyta > Magnoliopsida > Brassicales > Brassicaceae > Sinapis > Sinapis alba. The sequence continues at coordinate 20,475 of MU106691.1, forward strand.
TGGCAAACCGAATTTCTTTTCCAACCAGCAACAAAGACAAGGGGGTTAACTAATAAATGAGCTTTACATACCATAAGTTTTTTACTATCTTAAAAATTTCTTCTTATTTGTATTTGAACTCTTTAAAGAAAGATAATTCCATGGAGAAGAAAAATAATTGGATTCGTTTCAGTTCAAAATATCCCTTTTATCTGTTCTCATTTCGTTTTTAGATAAGTAAAAAGCTTTTTTTAAAAAGGTCTTATACATAACACTGTCACATTTTATATAATTCTTTCCCTCCCTGCTATATCAACTCCTACATGAGACATTACAAAAGAAAAAGACGCAATCCTATCTCTCTTTCTTGTATATAAAGTCACAGAAAAGGCTTACAAAAGTCCGATCATGGAGTTTCCGCCGGCACCGTGTTGGACTTGGACCCCATGTGGAGCTCATTTCTAACTGTTTTCTTTAGTCAACCTCTTCTACAGGTAGTTTCCAGAAGTTCCATGGGTTATAATCTTCCTGTGGATGTGTAACCAAACCATTAATGAATCTATACATTACATTTGCTAACAAAGGCTGCTTCTAGCTTTAGTTTACCTGCTCAACAAGCGAAGTTGAAGGAAACATGTCGTTGACAAGGGTATGAAGTGATGTGTACGACTTCTTAACATCTATGCGGTGTCCTGTTGCTACCTCTCCCTGATCAATTATTTTTTCAGCACAGTCTCTCTCAGTTCATGTCAACAAACAATCAAAATCATGCATGTCAGATTCCAACCAAGAGGTTTGATTTACCTTAGGGTTGATTATGAATATCTTTCCCTTGGGGATTCCGAGTTTCCTGTAACTCAGTTCATCGGTGTCTCTGTTCCCAAACCCAGCGTAGAACGGGTTGTAATCCTTTGGGAAGAGTTTCCTGATATCCTGCACATCACATTAGTGAACAAGTCAAGATATGCTTCTTCTTTCTTATGTCCCAGATAACAAAAAAAAAGATAAAACCTTTTACCTCCAAACATGCAATCTTGAATTCGTGAGGTGCTCTTCTTATCACTGCAAAGCAGTTATAAAGTATATGAGAAAAAAGAAAAAGAGATCCTTTACAAATACGTTAACTTGCAACTAATGAATCTACAAGGCATACCTTCACGGTACAATGCTGGAAACAGCCCGTCAGGTGAAATGACTACAGGACCGTTTGGCAGAGCTTTTCCGTCCTACAAAAGAGCCATAAGAAGCAAAAGATCTCCTAACAAAAGGTGGTTATAGATAGCCTCAGTTCCTTAGGCTTATTACGTTATTCATAATGATTAAGTGCCAATTCAAAGGTAAAAAATATCTCAGTCTTACCTGCTTTAGATTATTTAGGAAACTTCTTGTTAGATAGGCCTGAACAATGGCACGAGCGCTCAGAAACAGCAGCTGGTATCCATTCTCCTGAATAATTAAAAGCAGTGCAAAGCATAATGTGAACAGGGTGCAGATTGCTCAAGCAAAGACTAAAAACTTTTGACTTAAACCTTGAAAATTACCTTAATGGCTGAAAAAAGCTTGGCCACACCAGACTGTGTCCAGTCCTTTCCAACCAAAGGCATGAACTGACCTAGCACATCTGATCTGTCAAAAACACAGCAACAGAAGGATCAACACATTGGCATATAAGTCTAGAGATTGTTAAGTTCTAATATAAAAACAGTTAAGGATTCGAAGCTAAACTTAGTTATAGTTCCATCAACATCTGAAATTACAATCTTGGTGTCCCATCTCCACCGGTAAATATGTGCATCAACCTAATAAAAAAAATCCAGATAATACACGAGAAAACCACAGTTAGCAGAATGTTCCCTGGTTGGTGTGCATTCAAATTTTTAACTAATGTTACCAACAACAAACCTGTTGTGTTCCAAGTACTCTCGTGGAGAAGCTAAAAGTAATCATATTCTGACCATCTTTCAGATTCAGAGATGCAATCTGTTCATTGGTAGGGACATTGGTTCTCACAAGTTGTCTACGCGGAGACTCATGGCGGCTCTCTGTGGCTGATAGTACCTCTGGTGAGTTCTGTAAGCCAGGTTCAGAATCAACAAACAAATCTTCTTCGCTCGAGGAGTTACTACTCGTATGCTCTACTGTTTTAACCCTTCTAAAAGGAATGGGCCAGAGTCTCCATCTTCTTCCAGATGAAGAAGGAGTAACTGCAGTTTCATCATCCTTGGGTTTCGTATCCTCCACGGAAATCACATCATCTGGCTGAATATCTAAGTCCAGATCAAACACAACTTTTCCAAGCACGATTCGAGCAGCTTTCTTCCATGGCATATACGTTTCTCTTATCCTAACTACCAGATTTTCGCTTTCAAGAATTGATGCTGCTGAATTTTTATATTCTTCCATGGAGATCCGATGCTCATTAAAGACTTGAGCAGCTGCGCTAAGTCCCATACCCTGACGAAGCTCATCCTTGCAAAGTGATAGCTCATACTCTGTAAAGTTAAACACTAGAAACAGGTCAGACCAAAAATGTAAAAGGTTACTTACTCAGTTCTGTATCGAGTTTTATGTCCACACTAGAAGTCAAAGCAACTGAATCTATAACAGTGTTCCTGTTTTCGTTATCCTCATCAGTCGGTTTAGATGGAGTTAGTTGCTCATCTTCCTCCCTCGACGAATCTATAGAGACTCTCTCGGAAGCTTCTGACTCTAATATAACCCCGCTTTCCTGGTTGTCAATCACGATGGCAGTTTCTGCAGAAGTTGTTGTCTGTTCATCACCACATTCTGACTCCGTATTAGCAGCATCAACAGATATCCTGGATTCCTCAGTTATTCTCACTTCTTCTGTTGTTAGTTGGGTTTTAGAACCATCAGCAGGAGTATTTACTGTTTCAGTAGCCACTTCATCTTCACCTCTAACATCTTCTGTGATGGTAGTAAGTAGAAGCTCACCACCTTCTTTTAGATTCTGAAACTCAAAAGTAGAAGCTAGCTCCTCATTCTCACCAGTAGGTTGTGTAAGAAGCTCAGACTGCTCCAAACAGCCTTCAACGATATCATCTCTTTCAGTATTATAATGAGAATCTTTTACGGTAATATCACGAGAAGTGGAATCTAACTCATTATTGTTTACTTTTCCGATATATTCAGCAGTATCCCAAGAAGTCTCAGACGATGCAAACTCAGTATTACCTTCACAAAACTCAGTCCCATCACCAGGGGCCAAATGAAACTGAGGAGTATTTAACCGTAAATTCTCAGCCTCCTGTTCTGCCGCTGATACAGGAGCTGTTAGTATACGTCCATCAATACTAACCAAAACCACTTCAGAATCTGATCCTTGAGACTCCCCATAACTTTCCACGTTTAGATTATCAAACTCCGAGGTAGGAGGAGAAGGCGGATCATCCTGGAAATCATAATACCTCCTATTACAATCAGACTCAGTCCTGTCAAGCCGATTCAAAGAGCTGAAACCCTCTCGTAACCCATCAGCACCAGCGTCTGATAAACTATGCTCAAGTCTAAAACTCACACCGTTGTTATCACTACCACTGTTACTCTCAGAGTTAGAAATCAAACTGTTTGTGTCATTAGCTGCAGTATCAACCTCTCTGATGAAATACGCTTCACCAGAGTTATCAAGGTACATGTGGAAATCAGCTTCGGTGCCATTCACAGAGATCTTCACAAACTTCTCTGCGCCTTTGAGAACACCTTGGAACTTACCGAACCTAACGTACCAGGGCGTGCTCCTGAAAGAACCGTCTTCTTGTTGAACAACGATCACATCGATTGCACCACCAAAAGGATGAAAGGGTGTAGCAACAGAGTAAACACCTTGAGAAATCAAGCTCCCAAATCTTCCAACCAAACTCATTTCACCAAAACTAAGACAAGAGCTTTTAGTTTCACTGTCGTAATCATATACAAAGACGTAGAAAATAGAAAGCTTCGTAATTTCCAGCCTGCAGATGGAAGAAAACAACCCAACAATTCAAATTTAGAGCAACCCAAATAAAGTGTGAGGCTACTAAAAACGAAATCAAATCAAAACTAAGAAAAGAAACCCAGCAAAATCCATTACTATTACAAAGTTTCCGACCAGACTTGTCCGCTTTCGAACATGCGGTGTTTTTAGCGGTTCCAGCAAACATCAGTTTTTGAACTACTAAATTTAAGCAGATATTGATTTCAAACATTGGTTCGATAGATGCAACAATATACGATGATCCTACGAAGAAACTAGGATCCAACGTTTTTATCTAAATCTCAAGAGTCTGGAAATCGCAATAGCGAAAATGAACTTACAGATTAAGAACTTTACAGCGGAGAATCCGAGAAAACCAACCGCCGGCGGAAGAAACGATGAATCCGGTTGCTCAGAAATCGAGATTCTATTGGATTTAATTGTTTTTTTTAGTGTGAATTTTATCCTATTTTATCAGTTGCATTGAGTTTTTTTTTGTTCGTAAAGTATATCCAGGTTGAGAAGACTTTTCTTTTGCTTCGTCGATTGTATTTTACCGGTGGGTGGATTTTCCGAGGAAGAGAGAAAAGATGCTTGTTTGTTTGGATAACCAGAAAACAAATTAAATTTAAATCAAATCCGCCATTACTAAGAGAGACTGTGTGACTGCTTATATAATAAGATTTGAGTGTCTGTGATCGGAGGAGGGAGAATTACGACAAGGGTCTAGGGTGTTGTCGTAATTAGTTGATCTTTTGGAGGGTATGATTGGTAGTTTCATTAATTACTCATGTGGATGAATATGCTCACGAAAATATAAAATAAATATACACTTTTAGAAGTTCCATATTCGTTTGCATGTAGCAGTGACTGCGATCTGCAACCAAAATGTTTGTTTCCACCTTGCAAATTTTACAACTTTTAACATATAATTGCAGTTTGCGACTTGCGATCAATTGTTGTTTCGTTGTTATCGGTTTATGTGACTGGTCAGTGACGGAGCCATGAAAAAATTTAATTGGGGAAAATAATAACTATAAATAAAGTTTTTGTTAAATAATCAAATGATTTTATTTCTGAAAAATTCCATAGCCCTTTTTAGTTTGTTCTTTACAAAAATAGTTTTTAAGGAAGAAAATGACCAAAATAGTTTTTTTTAGAAACTAAATTTTTTATTTATATGAATTTATACCCTAGGATTAACTAATTTAGACTTTAGGGTTTAGAGTTAAGGGGTGGGTTTGGGGATAGGTTTCAAATTTAAAAAATAAAAATAAAAAAATGAAAATTTCAAAAAAAAAAAGAGACTATTTTGATCATTTTATTTTTTTAAGGTTATTTTTGTAACAAAAACTTAAAATGATTATTTAAGAGAATTGTCCTTTTATAAATATATTTTTCAATTATATAATTTCATTATACCATATAGTTTTTTTTGTCAACAAACTTTCATTCAATAATACGTGAAGTACATATTGACCATTTACATGCATATACCATGTAATTACTTAATTTTCATCATTAACCATATGCTTAGTTTGAAAGCTTATCAACATGATAAACTAAAGATCTAAGAATCTTTTTAAAGAAGCATATTTTTTTGAGCTAATTTGGCTATGTCTTGAATGATGACTGTTGCTCCATTAAACTTAAGTTCATGTACCTTTGCAGGTTGCAGGAGATTCAGTTCTTTGATGAGTTCAGCATTGTTTCCTAGCGTAACAATATTTTTGTATGAGAGTATGTTCATCTGTTGTAAAAAAAATTATTAATAAAAATGCATAATGTTATCGAAAAATTACAATGCACTAAAACTTAAAAATGTATTCTACGCTCACTCATATCTTGAAATCTTTTTATCATTGTTTCATTTGTCACTGTCTCAAGCACTTGTTTCTCAATAAAACAAACTAGACAATTACTTAAAAATTCATCACCGATACTGTTACGTGAAGTTGTCTTCACAATTTTCATTGCAGAGAAGCACCTTTCCACGCTTTCAATCGCAACAGGAAGAATCAAACATAGTTTCAAAAGACGATAAACCAAAGAATGAGAAAGATGTTTCCTTGTATCCACCAATACACGAGCAAGATCACCAAGGCTTTCTAGATTGGTAAACCTTTCATCTCTTTGTACATTGTCAAGGTCGATGTCAAGTTGCTGCTCAAGAGATCTTCGCTCCATAGAACTAAAATCATCTTGATAAAACTCAGCTAATTTCATCAATAATGACTTGTCAAACTGACAAACAGAATCTATCAGACTTAAGGATGTCATGCAAACAAGTAGTTGAGAATTCACCTCATCAAAACGATCATTAAACTCTTGAAGTTGCATATCTAAGACAGTGTAAAAACAGTCCATCTTATAATGATGCAAGTTGGTGATGCCTGTTTTTTTTTTCTTTGGCCTCCTTGAATCAACAAACTCTTCCTCCATGTTAATAATTTCAGTTTTATTTATTCATTGAAAGAATAAACTTTAGCCACAAACACCTCCCATCCTTCATCCATAAGCTTTTGTAATTGTCGTTTTGTAGATCCAACCAACGAGATAGCATTCAAGATCTCTTGGTCTCTTTTCTGTATAGCTTTTGATAAGTTATTAGTGAGTCCCAAGGTAACAAGCATCAACTGGAGATAAAAAAAACTAAATCAAATGTGTGAAGATATTTGAGGAGACCAAATGCATGTTGTCTTTTGCTGCCATCCAAGCCTTCAATTTGGATATGTTCAAGAACTTCAATAATACATGGAAACATCTTATCAAGACGCAACAAAGTCTTGTAATGTGATCCCCAACGAGTATTTCCAGGTTTTTTAAGAGAAAGGTCTTGATTCAGCCTAGTTCCTGTCTTAATAATACCATTACTAAATCCCTCTTCCATTCTCTTGCGGTTACTTTCAGTGAGTATAACATTTCTTTTGCAAGAAGCTCCAACAGCATTCAATAGAACATGAACCATATCAAAAATTCTCCAACTTCAACATGTTTCTTTGCAACTGCCACGACAACCTACTGAAGTTGATGAGCAAAGCAATGAACATAATATGCAGATATACTTTCTTTCAAAATCAGTGATCTTAAACCATTGAATTCTCTTTTCATATTGCTCGCTCCATCATAACCTTGCCCCCTTACTTTTTTCAAACTCAATCCATGTTTCAAAAATAAAGCATCAATAGCATACTTTAGTGTCAAAGAAGATGTGTCTTTAACATGACTAATGCTAATAAATCTTTCTTTTACCAGCCCAAATTTATCAACAAAACGGAAAACCACAGCCATTTGCTCCTTGTCTGAGACATCATCAGATTCATCTACCAGCAAGCCAAAGACATCATTATCAATTTCATGGATAATAGACTTGGTTACTTCTTCTGCAAAGCAATGTGCAATATCTTTTTGGATTGGAGGAGATGTCATCTGATTATTTTTAGGAGCATTGTTCATCACAACTTTTTTTACAGTCTCATTCTGTTTGGTTGTATATTTCAAAAGCTCTAAGCAATTGTTTTTGTTTGTTGACTCTTCCTTCTCATCATGAACACAAAAATATAAACCCTAATGTAACAAGTGTCTAGAAACATCAATCGAAGCACCCAAGCGGATTCAATAATCACTTGTCACAATATCAGTTTACTTATGTAAAGCATGTTTGATAGACTGACCTTGTCTCATCAAATCTTCACATTTATTTTTAGCATCATAGTGAAAACTAGAATGATCTCCCACATGCTTACTGAAACTATCAGCCCTATTCCAGTTAGAAAAACCCGTTGATACAAAAGTATCACTTCCACCTTGTTTTCCAGCTTGAACTCTGAACAAGTAACAAAACAAGCAAAAAGCCTTTTCTTGTTCTACACTATATTCTAACCAATCAAGATACTAGTCAAACCATTGTGGGTTAAAACATCGCCGTACATTCTCTATTGATTTTTGTTGAAAAGTATGACCGCGAGGTTGACAAGGTCCTCTAGTCAAATATTTGCGTCGTACCTGTCTCTTTGATTATGATCATAATCTTGAATTCTTTTTCGCTTAGCTGGATCACATGGCAAATCATTTGTACTAATTGTAGGTGGTGGAGTTTTTCTTTTTATCACAAATCGATCCATTGTTTTTGATGATACCTATATAAATATGATAACTACATCAAGCTTTTATAACAGTCCTAGTCTACATCAAACCGTTTAATTCACAAAACTTTTAAAACAATCTTGGTTAATCTAATTTTTGATCTACATCCCACTAAAGCTAAAAAGTGTTTAATTCTCTATAGGTTTTACTTTCTAAATTAAATTACAAATATAAAACATCTCAGTGTAACAATGAATTTTGACTATTCATAAAGTTAAAACACATAGAATAATTACCTTGACTTTAAAACTAAATTGGATCAGGTATTCATGTTTCAATATATGTTCACGACAGAGAAAAATAAAAACAGGAGAAAAAACTAAATAATTAAAGTTTTTAGTATTAGTATAACAATGATAACTGGGTTCATTTATTTTAATGGGCTAATGTTTTTTTTTGGCTAATGATTAATTTATATAGTGTTGATGGATCACGTTCGGTTAGATTAATAGGTGAATCAATATATAATAGATTAGAGAATTTAAAATATTTAATAAAAGTTATATTATTTTTCCAAATTTCATGTGGGTCATTTGACCACCATGCCCATGTTTGGGCATTGGTCACTGGGACTAAGTACAATTTGTACTCATATTTTAATAGATTAGATAATATATGACCTATAATCTACAATTAATCACATATGCAGATACAGATCGTTGTTCCATACGAATATGACCTCAGTTTGTATAGTAATGATTTTTTCTTTACTTTTTTTTTTTACTTAAAAAAAATAATTTCTTCGTAAGAAAATATTTCATGTGCGAAACAAATTATGAAAACGGTTTTTGTGAAGACAGTAGTAAAATTATATAAACAAAGTTTGTTAGAAAATGGATAGTCGTGTGAATTTTACGATCCAGTGATCCACACAATAGCATATTAGTGGGAATGTAGGATATTATTTTTCTACAAGTAAAACACCATTGTTATTATTTTTGAGGACGTAAAATACCATTTTGCTTGTTTATATCAACAAGCCAAAACTATACTGCAAGTCTTTAAAAGCAAAATATACTAAAGTTTAATTGTTTATAATTTGTTTTACCATTTATAAGGAATAATTTTTCCTTTTCATTCCTCGTCATTCCTTTTATTCTAGAGAAATATAGAATAAATTTGTTCTTAACCAAAATTGATAAAGAACATTTTTTCTTTCCATTCTTATTGTTTCATTCATCTGCATTCTTAATATTTTTATGGTGGTCACCAGTTAAATCTTAATATACTAATATATTCTCTCAAAAAGAAATACTAATATAAACATGCCATTTTCTCTTAAATATACAGAGACATGCAAGTGATAATTTTTTTTTAAGAATAAATCTCATATTCAAACAAATCCAGACTAATTTATTGGGGGTACTTGACCATCGATAAATTCACGCATCAAGTGTACAAATGAGCTAAAATCAAGAACTCATATCCATATAAATATCCAGAGACATTATGAGGTAGCTCTCTCCAAAGTGATTATTCCTTAAACTAAATATATAGACCACATATTAAATAGGGTTTGCTACTTGAAGAAAACATAACCTATCTTTCTCTATAAGCATCAATGGTTCAGTTTATTATTGTGATTAATTAATACATTTATTGCGTCAGACACATTTTATTATCTCTTTCATTTGAAATAGAAAAATTTATAGTAAAGATGAAAATTTAGTATAATGTATTCTTCTAAAATAATATTTATCAAAATACATAGTAGAAAATAAAGATTGATATTTTATATATAAAATAAAGAAATTTTTATTTTAGAAGAAAAATAAAAATAATTTAGAATAGTTTTTAATTATAAATGATTAGAGACGACAATAATAACAAATTGAAAATGTACTTAGAAATGTAATAAGAGTTCTAGATGTTGCACATAAGCGTCATCGGATATGTGCATCCCACTTCAGAATCAGAATCGAAATTTTGTAAAAAATTATCATTCTAACACGATTCAAAAATGTTTTATTTAATAACATGTTGGAACCTTATGATTCTATTTTGAAATCACATTTGTGTTTTAAAAAACAAAATATTATAAATAAATAAAAACATAAAATCATGTTTTATGTCTTTATGTAAAATCTAAAATTTAATAATACTAAAATAGAAAGTATGCAAATATTAAACTGATATTATAAATTACTTTTATGCACTGAAATTTTTATTAGAGATATATCATATATTTAAATATTATGTCAATTATTTATGAAATATATAAAAAAAGGATCTTTATCAATCCCTCGAATAGTACTATAAGAATCAGTTTAAAAAAAAATATTTTTATATATATCTAGATGTACTGTTCCAACACGTATATATTTCTTATTTCAGAAAAATTCTCGCTTCTATGATTTATATGGTTCTGTCTTCGCGTACCTTGTTTCTGATTCTATGCAAGTATGTAATATATATATAGTCTAGATGTGTTTAATAAGCATTGTTTACAAGTGTCATAATGTGATTACATTCTCACCTAACTCGTTTTCTTAGAACCACATCATTAATTGTCTGGGCTCGCTCTGGTGGTCGCTCCTTTAATTTGATATTCCATTTTAGCTTTTATCAGCTACTAGGCATTAGGGCTGGGCATTTTATCCGTTAAATTTGATTCGATTCGTTATTCGTTTTGATTCGATTCGAAAATTTCGAATATCCGTAACCTTTCGAAGCAAAGCAAATACTAAAAATCGATATCCGTTAAAATCGAAGCAAATCACAAATATTAAATTTTTTGAAAGCAAATATCCGCTCCGATCCGGCAATATATAAATACATGTATATCTTGATTATATTTAAAGTTTTAAATGTATAAAATTATAAAATTATAATTATTCTACATATGATTTGATAAATTTTATTTATATTATTACTTATATAAAAGTATTACATAAAAAGAAGAGAAAAAAATTATGAAAATTATAACTTTTTCTTAATTTTTGTGCTATTATGATTATTAACAAAGTTTAAAAAATTTACAAAATATGTAGATTCACTAATTCTTTTAATTTTAGTTTATATATTATACTAAAGAAATATTTTACAAAACAAATTTGTATTGAATTTTTAAGATTATTTGTATAAATCAAAACGGATAAGATATCCGTAAGTATTCGTAAATATTCGCAAATATTTATTTATTTTCCGGATATCCGTTTTTCAGGATATCCGTATTTTTCCGAAGCAAAGCAAATCGAAAAATTAGATATCCGTAACATACAAAGCAAATCACAAATACCTTCAAAAACCCGGATATCCGATCCGTGCCCAGCCCTACTAGGCATGGCGTTCGGAGGGCCCATCGGATTCAGTTCGGTTGATTCGGATTTCAGATTTTCGGTATTATGCTCATAAGTTTTATTCGGGTTTTACTAATTATCGGACCCGGTTCGGTTCGGTTCCTTCCGGGTTTAGTTCGGATCGGATTGTAACCATTGAAATCGTCCAAAAATATTTTTTTTTTAATCTGAAAAAATGATAAAAAAAAACTCAAGATATATAAATTATTCATAAAACTAATTAAAAATAAAACTAATTAAAAATTAGTTAAATTATCTAAACTAACTGAAAAATATTCAAAATAACAAATAAAATAAACTACAAAAAAATTTAAAATGCTATTAAATATTTAAATTACCTTAACATATATAAAAATAATAACATATTTGACTAATTTCGGATACCTTCGGATCATAGTTTAGATTTTGGTTCGGTTCGGGTTATATCAGAACTCTGAAATATTAAGCTATAATTCATGTTCAAGTATTTTTATATTACAGTTTGGATCTGATTTCGAATTTTCGGTTCGAATTTAAATAGATATTTCAGGTTAGGGTAGAAACGTTCATGACTATCAGCTACAATCGCATTTTCTCTGAAAAGTTGTAGTATATTATTGGCTCACTTCTTCTTTTCTATATTCTAGCAGAAAACAAAAGAGTTTTTAACACTATAAGTCAGTTTTAAGTTTTTATTACATAACTGGTCTGAAGAAGACAGGTGCAACGCACGTGTTACACTTTCTCCTTTCGTACCAAATACCAACTGGTTCTAATCTCTCTTTTTACTTTTATCTCGATCAGTGAGGCCCAGTTACCTAATAGGCTTGGGCTAAAGTCGGGCCAAGATCTCCCGTATCTAAAACAACACCGTTTGCTTCCGCCGCTTGAAATTGGGTCAAACGCCATTTTGATTTCTTCAAAGGGAACGCAAACCAAAACGAGAAGCAACATCTCTCTACTCGACTGTTACGCCGCAAAATGACGAGATTACCCATCTTCGTCGCCCTCCTCCTCCTCCTCTCCGCCGCCAGTTTCATCACTCGCACTTCGGCGGAGATTAAGTCCCTCACAATCTCCGACGATGATAGACCGATGATCCTCTTCGAAAAGTTCGGATTCACTCGATCAGGCCACGTCAGCGTCTCCGTTTCCTCTGTATCAGTAACCTCTCCTTCGGCTACCACGATCCCGGATCCGTCGAGGCTAGGTTTCTTCCTCATGTCGGAGGAATCGCTTCTCCAAGTTCTCCTCGAGATCCAGCAAAACCCTAGATTCTGCGTACTCGATTCCTCTTACGTCCTCCATCTCTTCACATTCCACGATCTCTCTCCCCCGCCGAGCTCCAAGTACGAGCACTTGTACCCGGTCACTTCTCCCAACGAGTACTCTCTATTCTTCGTCAATTGCGTACCGGACACGAAGATTTCCATGAAGGTTCGAACGGAGATGTATAATCTAGATCCGAACGGGTCAAAGGACTACCTCCCAGCCGGGTCAACCCGATTACCCGGATTGTATTTCCTCTTCTTCCTTGGTTACTTAGCTTTCCTTGGTCTCTGGGGGTATGCTTGCTGGGTTAATAAACGGGTTGTTCATAGGATCCATGTTCTCATGGCGGCTCTTCTCTTGATGAAGGCTTTGAATCTGATCTGCGCTGCTGAGGATAAACACTACGTGAAAGTCACCGGAACTCCCCACGGCTGGGACGTGTTATTCTACATTTTCCAGTTTATCCGCGTCGTTCTTCTCTTCACGGTGATTGTGTTGATCGGAACTGGTTGGTCCTTCTTGAAGCCGTTCTTACAGGAGAAAGAGAAGAACGTGTTGATGGTCGTTGTTCCTCTTCAGGTTCTCGCCAACATTGCTTCCATTGTGATCGGAGAGACGGGACCTTTCATCAAAGATTGGGTAACTTGGAACCAGGTGTTCTTGCTTGTAGATATAGTATGCTGTTGTGCTATCTTGTTCCCCATTGTCTGGTCGATACGTTCACTGAGAGAGACTTCGAAAACCGATGGGAAAGCAGCTAGGAACTTAGCGAAACTGACTCTGTTTAGACAGTTCTACATTGTAGTTATCGGGTACTTGTACTTCACGAGGATTGTAGTGTTTGCGTTGAAGACAATCGCTGCGTATAAGTATCAGTGGGTGAGTAATGCGGCTGAGGAGATTGCTAGTCTGGCGTTTTACATGGTGATGTTCTATATGTTTAGGCCGGTTGAGAAGAATGAGTATTTCGTTCTGGATGATGAAGATGAAGAAGCCGCGGAGCTGGCCCTGAAGGAAGATGATTTTGATCTCTGAATCAGATCAAGAACTTTCATTGATTATACAAAGCCGTGACTGTGAGGAGGGTTTGCTTTCTCTTTTCTATTGTTACTTTCAACTTCAAAGTAGTTTATTTGTCAGGGGAATAACCGTGTATGTAGTAGTACTCTCTTACATTGTAAAAGCTTTTGCTTGTAAGAAAGATTAGTGCGTATGTTGTTTAGTGTGTGTATTGTCATTAACTGAGCCCTGCTTTATCCACTCCCTAGTTCGATATCAGGCCTATTGAGCTTGAATATTTTTGGTTTTGCTCAGTGGTTATATACGTATATCTAAGCGTAGATACTCTCTCTGTTGAAAGCTTCATGTTTGTAGTATAGATATATGAATCTATTGGATAGAAACTTAGGGAAAAGATCTGAGGTAATGTCTTTCTCGGTTATGTAAACACCACACAGTACACAGATCATTACAGGTTTCTTCTTATCCGTGTTTCATTGCTCGTCATCAGAGATGCATACTACAACAAGTCATGAATATAGTTACAAAAAGAATTCTTGAAAACAAAGACAATCAACATATTCAATTAGAGAGCTCAAACTAGTCCTTTTTCTCGTAGCAAAGCTTCCACAGCTCGCCTCCCAGAGACCAAAGCACCATCAAACGTAGCAGAAGTCATGTAATCACCTGATAGGTAAAGACCCGACCCGACTCGAGGATTCTTAACCAAATCAGTGGGTGGGCATTGGTTCGGTTGAGCGAATTGGATACGGTATGTTCTCAAATGTCTCCATGACATGACCAAAGACTCACCGAACCAACCAGAGAGTTCTCTGATAACCTCTGCTGCTAAATCATCATCTGATCTATCCTCGAACGAACCGATCAATGATACCGAAATCAGAGCCTTTCCCGGCGGCGCGTACGTCCGAGCAACGTTTGTAGGGAAGAACATGTTGTTAATGATACCAGTGTTTGACCCGTTCAGAAACAGAACCGGATCTTGCACCGGTATCTGATTCGGTTCAGCTGTGAAGTAAACACAAACGGTGCTCCGAGCCGGTTTAGTAGTAACCGGTTCTCTGATACCATTGAGAAGCTTATCCACTTGGGGTTGCTCGACGGCGAGTATGACACCTAACTCTGCATTCAAAACGCCCCCATCTTGGAGTCTCACGGCAGGTGGACCCGTACCCGACCCGTTCGGATACTCAATCGAAGCGACCTTTGTGTTCATCAAGATAGAATCAGCGGGTAGTTTAGCCGCCAACTGGTTAGGAATCTCTCCGATTCCCATGGAGGGAAGCGTATTTTCTCCGAGAGCAAGACACCGGAAAACGAAATCGAAGAGCTTCGAGGTCGTCTCAAGATCTCTATCAAAGAAAATCCCCCCGAAAAACGGTCGGAAAAACCGATCGAGGATCTCATCGGAGAAACCGATGTTCCGGAGGAGATCAACGGTCGGAACTTCTTCGGCGTTAGTCAATATATCTTCATCTGATTTAATCAGAACTCTACCTCTCGTCAACGCAATAAGCCCTTTGTCCACAACAGATCCTATCGGATTCGCGAGAGACGCCACGGAGTCCCATAAATGACGGAGAGGATCAGCAACGGTGTGAAATTTCCCGCCGTAGAAAACCTTAGCTCCGGCGTAGAACCTCTGCAGATCAAGCGCTTCGTAATCTAGAAGTCTCTTAGCTTCGGGATAGGCAGTGATGAAAATCTGAAACCCTCTGTCGAGAAAGAAGCCGTCGACTATGTCTGTACGGACGCGACCGCCGACGCCGTCGGAAGCTTCGAGGAGTAGGAAAGGGATTCGTTTGGAGGTGAGCCGGGTTGCGGCGGCTAAGCCAGCGAGTCCAGCGCCGACGATGATGACGCCCGTCTGATTCTCTTGGGTGGAAGATCGAGCTACTGAGATGCGTCGATATCGGAGATTTGGATAAACGCGGCGGTGGTGAGGGAAGAAGTGACAAGTAGATGAGGTTGGGAGAGAGATCGCCAGTGGCATTTTTAAAAGTTTGGATAAGTTTTTTTTCTGATTCGTCAAGTTTTTTTCCCCCGCGAAGAAAATAATTTGTCTGTGGAATTAGAAAATCGTTAGTATGAGATCTGAGCCGTTGGTTTGGTACGAATTAATATTGACCGTCAGATGATTTCTCCCTCTTATATGTGTGTTTCTGCATCTGAGGTGAGAGAAGAGAACTGAAAAGTTAGGTTAAAGTTTCGCGGAGCGGAGCGCGGCGAACTATCTGATCATTCACGAGGTATGGGGAAACTTTCTTTCCATCGAATTAGGGTTCTTCTTTCTCTTTATCTTCCACATTGTAAAGATCTTGATTTCGAATCATATCATGGAAACCCGATACGAATTTGAATCGAAAGAAAGTTTTTCTTTTTAATCTGGTTTCAGCTTTGTATACGTTAAAAGGTGATACCTTTGATTCTTAATTTCTTTTTGTCTGCAGGTTTGAAGATGCCTCGTTACGATGATCGTTACAGCAGCAATGATCGATACGGCGGCGCACGTCTCTATGTTGGCCACCTCTCCTCTCGAACTAGGGAACGCGATCTTGAACACCTCTTCAGCAAATATGGAAGGTACTTTTTCTCCTTTTCTGTTTACAGTTCTTGTGCTCGAATTTTGAACTTGCTCAGCTTCTTTGGTTTTGTTTTGAATATGCATCTCTGATAAGGGATGAATTACAGTTGATATGTGTATTCGTTAGCTTACATGGGTGGGGGTGTTGTGGCTTAAGTAACATGTAGTAGTATATAATAACCTGAATAATGTTGGTGAAGGTTTGTTGTGAGAGAGATGGATCACCTTTGTGAAAATACTTTCATGGTGTTTAGGTGACTTTGGTGGGGTTCTGTTTGTTGTATTGATTGCTGCGTGTTTTGGTGGTGAACATGGCAACAATCTCAAAATCTGGTGTTTTGTTCTGCCGTTGATGGTATCATCATAGCAGCTACACCAGTAGCATTATGTTAATAGTAAAATGAGAGGGCCTTACTGTTTTCTGGCAAATCATTTCCGCAGAATTCGAGATTTGGACATGAAGCGAGACTATGCCTTCATTGTAAGTAGTATTGCTCTATAACTACGTAATTAGTTTTGTTTATCTCATATTGATGGCTCTCCTCTGTTTGATCACAGGAATTCAGTGATCCTAGAGATGCTGATGATGCGAGGTACAGGCTGGACGGAAGAGACTTTGATGGAAGCCGTATCACTGTGGAGTTTGCCAGAGGGGTATAATCCTATTTAATGAAAAAACTTGTCTTCTTCGTCGGTTTTGGGCTTCTAATTTTCTTCCATCTTACCCTTTTCTGTTATAGACACCTCGTGGTTCCCGGGAATTTTCATCGAGCAGAGGCCCTCCTCCAGGGAGTGGTCGTTGCTTCAACTGTGGTCTTGAAGGACACTGGGCTCGAGATTGCTCTGCTGGTGACTGGAAGAACAAATGTTATCGATGTGGAGATAGGGGTCACATCGAGAGGAACTGCAAGAGCAGCCCTAAGAAGCTCAGGTACCGTTTGACAATCCCATGCTACACCTTTCCTAGCTTATAACATTGACAATTTCTAGAAGTTCTAGTTTGATGATTTGTTTTTGAACTTTTGATTGTATTTCAGGCGGGACGCAAGTTACTCAAGATCGCCGGTTCGGTCTCGGTCTAGGTCTCCTCGTCGCAGAAGAAGCCCCAGCAGAAGCTATAGCCGCGACCGTAGCTACAGGTATAATAATGTCCCAATATCACATATAGTTTTCACAATATCAAACACAAGTTTTGATTCTGACATAACTCTTTTATTTTATGTTTGTGTCTGGTTTTTCAGTCGCTCCAGATCACCGGTTAGGAAGGAAAAGAATCGTAGTCCTGAAGCTGCAAGGAGCAGAAGCGCTGAAGCTGCAAGAAGCAGAAGCCCTGAACTAATGGTGGACAACTCTCCATCCAAAGATAGGAAGCGAAGTTTGACTCCTGAAGAAGGCAGCCCAATGCGTGAGAAGATCAGCCCCAAAGAGAACGAACTGAGCCCGAGAGGAAACGATGATGGCGGTAATGGAACCAATGAGCAAGACCGAAGAAGTCCTAGTCCTAGAGAAGACCGTAGCCCTGTGGAAGATGATGAGCCGTGAAGAGTGGGAAAACAAATGTTGGTGATTGCTTAAGAGTGTCCTCAGAAGACTTGTAATGGTTTTAGACAGCTGTAATGGATTCTGTTATTTTTCCTTAGTGTTTGGAGGCTTGACTTTCTAGTTTGACTGTTCATTGTTTGAAGAAGAAGCTTAAGAAAAGTATAATAAAACAACTTTCTGCTCGTTTCCAACTGATTAAACTATTGTCAATGCATTTTCGTATACTTTATAAAGTACACTTGGTGCTTCATTCGGAAGCCAATATGTCCGAGTGGTTAAGGAGATAGTCGATTCTGTTGGGCTTTTGACTGTGCAGGTTCGAATCCTGCTTGCTGTTGACGTGTGCGATTTCACGGTATATTCCATACTTTTTTATATTTCCTTGCAAAATATATTGTTTCATATTCTCCAAAGAGTCAGACTCTAACAAAACAAAATTACTGTGTCTGTGTATTTATTCATCAAACTTAAACAATCAACTGTGTGATCTATGCCTTTTCAAAATCGAACCGTACCAAATCGAACCGAATCGAATCAAACCGAACTAGATAATATAGTTTAGTTTTGGTATATACCATATAAACCGAATGAATACGATTTTATAAAAACCGTAGGATTTGGATATGATTTGGTTTATAACCAAATAAATTGAACAAAACCGATCAAAAGTAAAAATACGTAAGTATTAGGCCTGGAACAGATCGGGTATCCGGGATATTTTAAGGTATCCGGATCCGGATCCTTATCCGGCGGATTCGTGATTTTACTATCCTTGTCCGGATCCGGGGTTCTCAGATATCCGGGTGTCGGATATCCTCTTAAAAATTATAATATCCGGCGGATATCCGGATCCGGATTAGGATCCTTAAAATAAATAAAACTAATATTAAAATATATATAAATATAAACAATAATTTAAAAATAAAAGTAATATAGTGTTTTTAGTTAAGTCTAAGTATATTATTACAAAATCTATACTTATATAATATTATAAAAATAAAAATATAACAAATAAAATTAGTTTATATATATATATATATATATTACTATTTTGGGAACAATTATCAATAAAAATTACGGATTTATTACGGATCCGGATATCCGGACTAAAAAATCAAGATATCCGGATCCGGATTTGGTTTTGACGGATCCAATATTTTACTATCCGGATCCGGATTCGGCCCCTTCGGATATCCGGATTTTCAGAGCGGATCCGGATCGGATCTCGGATCGAATCCGGATCTCAGATAAAAGTCTCAGGCCTAGTAAGTATGTATATATTTTATAACTATACATGAAAATTTATTTGTTATATAAGTTAACTTTTTTATTAATAACTATTACCATATTTTTATAGTAATAAAGAAGTCCTAATTTGAAAAACAGTTGAACTATAATTAAATAACAATTTATCCCAACTAAAGCTTCTTATTTTCTTAGTGTTTTTTTAAAATATTTTGCTTTTTTTTAGCATTGACTAAATTGAAGTAAAAATTATAAATTTGATGGACAACAACTAGTGAAAATTCTTTACAACTTTTTCTTATCTATAAACGAACAGAGTTACGTATCCAGTCGAAAAGTATGACTTTGATGAACACTAAATATGGAAAAGTGGAAAAACTTTTTTCATGCTTTTATTTTGTTTTTTATTTTTATTTTCAAAATTCAGAGCTTTAATTTTAATTTTTGATTTGACTATTTTATTTGATGGTAAAAGCGATTTTACTTTTTTGTTCTTTTATTTGATAATATAATATATTTTTAGTAAATGATTATGTTGACAACATGACTTTAAAATTCATATAATATGATCTCAAACTAAATAATTATGTTTTTTGGTATAAAGCCGAATAAACTGAAAACCGACGACATATAAACCAAACCGAAATAAATATGGATTTAGAACTGTAATTGTACTTTATTAACCAAAATACCAAAAACCGAACCGAAACCAATATCCGGATTGAACACCTCTAGTGTGATTTGTGGACTATGTATCATAGGCATGTAACTTTCATAGCTTGTTTGTTCATTTACGTGCACAGAATGGAACACACAGTTTTTTTAAAAAAAAACGTCGACAGCAGGGTTCGAACCTGCGCGGGCGAAGCCCAACAGATTTCAAGTCTGTCTCCTTAACCACTCGGACATATCGACATCTGTCTTTTACTCACATTCCATAATATTAAAATCATAATAATCGAAGATGGTAGGAAGACATGATGCAAGCACTAATTGTGGAGGGACGTACGTGGAACGTTAATATGGTTTGTAGTGTGATGTTTAATTTATCTGGCATTCGGCAATTGGTTTGATTCGGTACCAAGTCTTTTTCATACATACTAATTATAGGCTATTGAAAAAAAGCACGACCATACAATGTCATGAAGTCGGAAGATTGCAGCCAGAAGTCCTCCACGTGATTTAGCTTTGAGGCTCTAAATTCAAGTGACAGCAATAATAATAAAAATAATATAATTAAAAAAATGGGAAAATGGATGGTCAAGGATGGAAGTGAAACCTACTCCACATAATATTTTAGACACATACCAACTTTCTTGCCCGCCATGTGGATTCTCCACCTTTCTCTCTCTCTCTCTCTCTCTCTCTAAACACTGTCTTTATCTGAACTAAAACCGATGAGCTCCTCGCCGTCAAGGAATCCGACGTCCGCTGAAGTGCCACCACCGTCATCATCATCAACATCTGCGGATGCGGAGGGTTTGTCGAAGAAGGTGAGGAAACCTTATACCATCACCAAGTCTAGAGAGAGCTGGACAGAGGAAGAGCATGATAAGTTCCTAGAAGCGCTTCAGCTGTAAAAAATCTCTGCTTCTATTGCTCTGTTTTCTGTTTCCGTGTGTTAGGTTGTACTTTTTATCTGTGTTTCATTGAGTTCAATTGATCTTTGTATTATATGATACTAAATATTTCTTGTTAAGAGTAAATAGAGTTACATTTTATCTTGTGTAGAAACTAGTAGCTCATGTCAAACTTAGCCTTTAAGATAATTCAGAGGATATGATAAATGATTTTTTTTTTCTTTGAGTAGAGCATCTTTGTCTTCTTTTTTTTTTGTTGCTCAAGCTATGTATTCTTAAAAACTTTACATTTGTAGTGTTTTTTGAAAGTCTTACTGCTTTAGCAAAATCACAGACTCTGTTTCTTTTGTTCCTTATAGGTTTGATCGTGACTGGAAGAAGATAGAAGATTTCGTGGGTTCCAAGACTGTGATTCAGGTTTTGAGGGAATAAATTTACTTTGACCCAACTTATTCTTTCCTCTGTCCTCTGATGACTTCTTGATTTTACTACTATAGATAAGGAGCCATGCACAAAAATACTTTCTAAAGGTTCAGAAAAACGGGACATTAGCACACGTTCCACCCCCTCGGCCTAAGCGCAAAGCAGTTCATCCTTATCCCCAAAAGGCATCCAAGAACGGTTCGATCGTTTTGCAATTTTGTTGTTAATTAGTTTAGTTACAGAGAGATGAAATTATCATATTTCCATAACCTGAGTTTTTGAATCCATTTTTTTTTCCACAGCTCAAATGCAACTTCAAGTTTCCACTTCTTTTACTACTCGAAATAACAACATGGCTGGTGGATATACTTCGTGGGATGACGTGTCAATGATGCTAAACAGAGTCATTTCACCACGACAGGAACTTGCTACACTTCATGGAGCAGAAGGCATGCTCTTTAGCTTGCGTTTTTTAACTTTTAATAATATTTTCTGTATATTGTTATTTTTTGGTGCTAGTAGAATAGGGATTCATGTTAGGACGTTTCATGTGCTTATTACGGCATATAACGCCACTGATTCAGATGATATTGGGTCGAAGGGCTTATTAAATGTTAGTAGCCCTTCGACCTCCGGTATGGGAAGCTCAAGCCGAACACTATCAGGTTCTGAGATTGTAGTACAACAGGCAGAACATCCTCCAGTGCTTCAAGGTAACTCATCTTATTAGGATATGTGTTTGTGGTGGACACTCTAGTGATGATTGATGATTGCTTTGCAGGTGTTCCTGACTTTGCTGAAGTTTATAACTTCATTGGAAGTGTGTTTGATCCTGAAAAGAGAGGCCACGTGGAAAAGCTAAAGGAAATGGATCCTGTCAATTTCGAAACTGTGAGTCAGTCAGTCAGAGCTTTTAGGTTAAGTGATGTTACAAGCTTTTCTAGTTTTCCTTTTGCTAATCGCAGTACTTTGTTTTTACAGGTTCTGTTATTGATGAGGAACCTCACAGTTAACTTATCAAACCCTGATTTGGAATCCGCTGTAAGTGTTACATTTACGATCAAAAGTTTTTTTTTGTCAGAGTCTGAAGTACCATTACACTTGCTCTTACGTGATCAAATACAATCTAACCTTAGCTAGTCTGACTGTAATGATGCTGCAGAGGAAAGTACTCTCATCAGATGAGGTGAACACTGAGATCCCAAGTGTTACCACTGGTTCCGTTGTTCAGAACTCAACAAGTGACAAATCAGATTCATGAAGACATCAGCTATCAGTTCTCAAAGTAAGTTTTTGTTTTTTTCCTCTTCTTTTCTCCTTATGCATTTGGAATACAGTACAAGAGAACACTTCACCACTATTCACAATCAGCTTGAGTCAGTAGCTAGAACTCTGTGTCTCCTTAGATGTAAGTCTAGTACCAGCCCTCTACGTAGTAGTTTGTAATTATAAGCCTTTGTTGCTAATTTCTTAGAGTATTGCATAAGAGTGTTATATTCTCACTGTATTTTTATGTTGAAGCATCTATTTTTTTCATGTTTAATAAACTTTTGAGTTATATACGTCAATGTGTCGTCAGGTGGGGATTGTGTATAGGGTATTCAAAACGGTTTCTTATTGTTCTGAGGAGAAGAAACATGAGTGAAGTTTTCAAGCTTTCATCTGCAGATTTTTGATCAGGACTAGTTCCGTGGATGGTATAGGTTTAATATATTCAAAGGGTTCTACTTGTTCTTGGTCTTCAAGCTGCGGTTGGAGTGCAGTTTCATCCTCACTTCTCGGTTAAGTTTTGTACAAAAATCTCTTACTACTTGTCTTTCTTTGTTATGTGTTTTGTGTTTGTCTGTTGGGTGAATCTATAGTTGAAGTCGTAAGACTGATTGGGTGAATCTATATCAGTCTTAAGTAAACTACGGCAACTCTCTTGTCTTGAAGCTGTGACAAAAAAAAAAGTTTATGAGAGAATAAAAGAGAAACATCAAATTCCAGTTGATAAATGCAACTAAAAAGTTATCCTAAACAAACTTTTTTAGAATCCTCGAGTCCACACACACCTCATGGTTTATAAGACAGAGTATCTGCCGGTTTGTGATGACCTTCCAGGAAACGACAAGGCTTGATCATTAGTAATGTCATTAAGAACACGCCTGAGTTCAGCTTTAGCTGCCTTAACAGATTCCTCGCTTGTCCCTTCAATGAACAAGTAAAGCTTCCGCTCCCCAGGCCTCACGATACGTCCTGGCGTGAAAAACTGACCTCTAGTGGTGATGGCTGCTCCAGACCAGTCTGATATCGAACCAAGAGTTTCTCTCCGTGTCACCTTCCAACGAGCATTCTGTGGAAAATCATTTATCTCCAGTTCAGCTTCATAGTTTTGTTGATTCCTTGCACAACCTTCCAGCATAGCGGCAACAACCATAGTAGCCCGCTGCTTCTGCTGTGAGATATCACCACCACCGTTCTCATCTTCCAACTCAGACTTGTCTTCTTCCTCAACACCATACTCCTTTTCTTGTGCCTCCTTCGCTGCTTTCCTAACGTCCTCCTCCTCGTTGAACTTAAAACCACTACCACCATAACCACTTCCATGAGATTTCTCAACACCTTGTCTCACTTTCTCCATAAAACCATCAGCCATTGCTTTCAGACCATCAGGAACTGCCTGCTCAGAGAGTTCCAAAGCCTTGACTAAATCTGGTGCGTATTTCGCATCATCCTCGGATATAAACGTCACAGCACAGCCTTTCCTCCCCGCCCTCCCTGTCCTGCCAACACGATGCACATACTCTTCATAATGATTCGGTGCATCAAAGTTCACAACCAACTCAAGCTCCTTCACATCTAAACCTCTAGCTGCAACACTTGTAGCAACCAACAAGTTGCATACACTGCTCTTGAACTCAGATATAGCTAACTCACGATAAATCTGATTCTTACCCCCGTGAAGAGATTGGCAACGGTAGCCACATTTTTCCTTCAAATCATTATACAAACGATCACATTTTTCCTGTGATCCAACAAAGACCAAGATCTTCCCTTGATCATACCATTCCTCAATAAGCTCCACAAGTCTAGGCTTCTTCTCACTCTCTGCTTTGATTTCAACCAACTGTGTTATATCCTTATTCACAACACTCCTTCCACCCGCCTGTATTTCAACAGGCTTGTTCAAGACTTTGCGTGCTAGAGCTTCGACTTGATGTGGGAAAGTGGCAGAGAACAGAACAGTTTGACGGTCTGGTCGTATGTTTTGAATAATACGAGTAATCTGAGGCTCAAAACCCATGTCAAACATACGGTCAGCTTCATCCAGTACCAGGAACGTGACCCTTTGAAGATTAGTGACTTTCCCACTGTTTGTGCAAAGCATATCAATCATTCTTCCAGGAGTGCACACGACTATCTCAGTACCTTTCTTAAGCTCACTGATTTGCTGAGCAACTCCTGTTCCTCCATACACAGCCACACATCTTATACTCAATGCCTTTGCAAACTTTTTGATATCACTGTGAATCTGCTGGACTAGCTCTCTAGTTGGTGCCATTACAAGCCCAATGGGTCCATCACCAGATTCAACGGGAGGTTGATCTTTGATATGCCTCAACATTGGTAAAACAAAGCTGAGGGTTTTACCTGAACCCGTTGCTGCAACTCCGATGCAGTCTCGACCGCTCATGATGATTGGGAGTGCTTGTGCTTGGACAGGCATTGGCTTTTCAAAGTTAAGTTTCTTGATTATGTCCAAGACTCTGTTTGTTAGACCGGTTTGGTGCCATGATTTAATGGGTCTTGGTACGTTTTTTCCGTGAACTCTGATCTCCAGTTCTTTTCTGTAAGTGTTAACTTCTTCTTGTGTCAGGTTTGAGATATCTTTCACTTGGATATAGAAGTTTTTCCGGAAAGGTTCATACTCTATTTTTGAATGGTCAATGAGAAACAGTTTATCTCCTTTTGTCTTCTTTACTCTCTTCATTAACTCCTCGTTGTCTTGGTCCAAACTAGGTTGGTCATCATCATCATTCTTTGTCTCTGGATAGTCAGAATCAGAATCTTCACCTTGAATGATCCAACCAAGGGCTTTATTAACATTCTTCTTAGAGTCAGAAACACCTAGAGGAGGAGAAGTAGCGTTGCTAAGCTTCTCAACTTCAGGTAAAACCATAGTATTCATAAAAGCATCTAAAGGATCAATTACCTCTTCATTCTCCAAGTCTACCATCTTGGGCTTAGAATCTCCATGAACATCTGTTTCTTTTTGCTGAGGGCCTTGTTCATCATCAGATTCTCCTTCAAGAGTCCAAGACTTGCTTTCACTTTCCTCCTTTTTCTTCTTCAACTCTAGCCACTCATGTAATCTCCTCCTCTGTGGAGAATCCTTATCCAACTGCTTATGCCCATCCTCTACTTTTTCTTCCCTGGATTTCTTCTTACCATTGTCCTCTTGTCTTCTACGTTTCATGTCATGTTTGACATCATCACTGCTCTCTTCATTGCCTTCTTTGCTATCCCTCTTCCGATCTTTGCCTCTATCTCTCTCATGTTCTCGGTGTCCTCTTCCCTTCTCCTTGGTTCTGCGTTTATAACTATCGTCTCTTCTTCAGAACCGCTCCGTCTCCGTTCCTTGTCCTTTTCTTTACGCTTCTCCCTCCGTTCACTAACGTAACGATCACACTCATCTTCAGAATCAATACTCCTTATAACCCTATCACACCGTTGTCTCTTGCGCCTGTCCTTCTCCAAACGTTTCCCCTTCCCCGGCTCCTCACTGCGATCACGGCCACGATCTAGGCGATTCTTCGCCACTTCCTTCCTGGAATTAGGTCTTTCTTCCTCCATCTCGATCACGAATAGACAACCTCGTATTAACGCAAACAGACCTAATGACTTTTGTTTCTGTTTTATCTCAAGCTTGAGGGTCACGTGTATATATATAGAGAGAGAAAAACAACCAAACCAAATCCAACCGACTCAGCCAAACCCAAACCAAACTTAAACATGTCCCAAGTATTTGGTTGAAAATTTTATCAACCAAATAGTTCAGTTTAGTTTTAAACCAAACTCAACCAAAAAAACGAAATATTTATTTAACTAGCTTAACTAAATATGCTAAAAACATTCAAATTTCAAATATTTTAAATTTAACCTAAACAACTAAACATAGTTTAATATATTTTAACTAACAATAAAATAAAAGTTGAATGCCAATCAATTTTTAAAGGTAAAAAAATAATAATTTAATGTCAAATAATAATTTATATTATATTTTATAAATTGTATTTTCATGTCCGAACTAGAACAAAATTTTAAACTAATATGGTTGAAGTAAACAAACAGAAACGAAACAAAACTAAACCAAACCTAATCAAATATAAATTAAACTAATTTTGGTTGATTTTAATTAGTTTTCTTAGACCTAAATAAACCAAAACCAAATTTAAACCGAAATGTTTCTCTACAAAAAAATAGGGGTGAACATTCGGGTTAGATTTGATTCTATTCATGTTTTAAGTTTTCAGAGTTAAAGATTTCAATTTTATTCGGGTATCTATAAATTTTAGTTCGGGTTTAGTTTGTATCTTTACGGGTTTGGATAACCCATTTAAATTATTTTTTAAAAATTTAAATTCACTATATACTTTAAATTTCTAATTTTTTTTTTTAAAATAGCATATTGCATATAAAGTTGAATAATGTATGCCAAAATACATAACCATAACATATAAATTGGTTTGACTTGAATATTTAAATAAAGAATTAATATATATATATATATATATATATTAAATATTTTTGATATTTTGAGTATTGTTTGACTATTTTAAACATTTACTTTTGACTATTTTTATATAGTTTCTACTATTTTCGATAACTGTAAAATATCTTATATATTTTGGATAATTTTAATACATTAAGTCTATAAATAATTCATATATATGAATATATAAATTTATTTCAGATATATTCGGGTACCTGAAATACTTTTGTTTAGGTCGGTTTCGGTTCTGATTCTTTAGATACTGAAGTTTTGAACCCATTTAGATATTTAACCAATTTCTATTCAAGTTAGGTACTATATTTTTTGGATCGGAATCAGTTCTTCGGATTCATGTTTTTTGCTCAGCCCTGCTACAAAATATAGTTATTAACCTATTCTAGGAAAAAAAAAAGAATTATTAAAAAAGAAAAAACAATTAGATAAACATAAAAAAGGAAATTAGCTAAATTTACGGATCCTTAATCATCATGTTAGGGTCTGAAAGAACAAAAATAAACTAGTTGGGCTTATTTGGTTTTATAAGGCCTAGTAATCGATGTTTCCTCGGTAAATTTATGGATCATCATTATCGAGCTTTAATTTAGGGCTCAAAAGAAAAATAAAACTACTTGGGATTATTGGGCTTTATATGGCCCATTAATCGAGATTTCCTCAGTAACCCTAACGAAACCCTAGTATATATATAACTTGTTTAGCTGAAGCTGCGAAAGCCCTCACAGATACTAGCCGAGAGACAGTGAGAGAAGAGAGAAAACTCATCGATAGAAATGGCTACCTCCGCCGCACGTCCTCTCGTCTCCATCCAGGGTTTAGACGGTGACATGACCACCGATCAATCCTCCACCATCCCCTTACCCGACGTCATGACGGCTCCCGTTCGTCCCGACATCGTCAGCCACGTCCACGCTCAAATCTCCAACAACAGCCGTCAGCCTTACGCCGTCTCAAAGAAAGCCGGTCACCAGACCTCCGCCGAGTCATGGGGAACCGGACGTGCCGTCTCTCGTATCCCTCGTGTTCCCGGAGGTGGTACTCACCGTGCTGGACAAGCTGCGTTCGGTAACATGTGTCGTGGTGGTCGCATGTTCGCTCCGACCAAGATCTGGAGAAAGTGGCACAGACGTGTCAATGTCAACATGAAGAGGCACGCTATTGTCTCAGCTATTGCAGCAACTGCTGTTCCCGCTCTTGTGATGGCGCGTGGTCACAAGATCGAGAATGTTCCGGAGATGCCTCTTGTTGTGAGTGACTCAGCTGAAGGCGTGGAGAAGACGTCTGCTGCTATCAAGGTTTTGAAGCAGATTGGTGCTTATGATGATGCTGAGAAGGCGAAGGATAGCATTGGGATTAGGTCTGGTGTTGGTAAGATGAGGAACCGTCGTTACATTTGTAGGAAAGGTCCTCTTGTTGTTTACGGAACCGAAGGGTCTAAGATAGTGAAGGCTTTTAGGAACCTTCCTGGTGTTGAGCTTTGTCATGTTGAGAGGCTTAACTTGTTGAAGCTTGCACCTGGTGGTCACCTTGGGAGGTTTGTGATTTGGACTAAGTCTGCTTTTGAGAAGCTTGAGTCTATCTATGGATCGTTTGAGAAGCCTTCTGAGAAGAAGAAGGGTTACGTGCTTCCTCGTGCGAAGATGGTGAATGCTGATCTTGCTAGGATTATTAACTCTGACGAGGTGCAGAGTGTTGTGAAGCCTATTAAGAAGGATGCGAAGAGGGCTGTGCTTAAGAAGAATCCTTTGAAGAATCTGAATGTGATGTTGAAGTTGAACCCGTATGCTAAGACAGCGAAGAGGATGTCGTTGTTGGCTGAAGCTCAGAGGGTCAAGTCCAAGAAGGAGAAGCTTGCCAAGAAGAGGAAGACCGTCACTAAGGTAATCTCAATTCTTCATTTTGTTGTTTATATATGGTTGTGAGATATGTGGTTACAGTCTATTGCTAAGTGTTAGATAATCCGTGCACTAGTGTTGTCTTATAAGTTCGGTAATATTGGATTCGCTAACTTGTTATTGATTCAGAGATGGATAATTTCAAGTGGAGATATCATTTTGGCTTAGTAACTAATCTTTCTATGTTTGTTTGTATAATAAAGTCTCAATCTTTCTTGTGCAAACTCTTTAGTTCAGCGTTTTCTAACTCTGTTTTAAATCTCGTAACTTGACAGGAGGAGTCATTGGCAATCAAGGCCGCAGGGAAGGCGTGGTACCAGACTATGATCTCCGACAGTGACTACACCGAGTTTGATAACTTCACTAAGTGGCTCGGTGCTAGCCAGTAATAAAATATCATATGCTTGAAACACCTTCATGTTTAGAGAAAGATTTTGGTTTTACATTTGTTTCGTCTTTTGTTATTGGAATGTTAAGCTCAGCTATCAACTCTTTTCTTTCTTTTGGACCTTGTTTTTATTCAAATTACTCTTTTATATGTTTTGCTCAAATGAATGCGTGCTATGTTATGTGACAAATTCAAGATATGAATCTTAAACCGTTACGTTTGCTAAATTTTATATTGAAAGTTCTCTTAACGAGCGTGAAATGTTAAAACAATTTATCAACTATAGTTCTAGTCAGTTCTGGCCTCCACTTTATACAGCTGGGAATAAGGCATATGAGATCATCAAAGTCTATAAACAGCTTCAAATGTGGAGATATTAATTTTGAACAGATGCATGAAGTCTAATACGGCGACGTAGCAACACTCCTTTCCACCCAAATAATCCCTTTAGAGTCATTTCATTACACACACACGCTCTCTCTCTCTCTCTCCAATGGACCTAAGATGAACATTCTCCGACCACCCCCGACTTCATCGTCGTCGTTTCCTCCATACCCAAACTCCGGTACTTTAACCGCGGCGGCTTCTTTCACTCCCACCCACAACCCAATATCTCTCTGCTCAATCAACCCACCATTCACAGCCACTGGTCGACCCACACGCCGCCAGTTTTTCGTACGGTCCGCTTCCGGCACTG
This sequence comes from Sinapis alba, assembly GCA_012274485.2. NCBI lineage: Eukaryota > Viridiplantae > Streptophyta > Magnoliopsida > Brassicales > Brassicaceae > Sinapis > Sinapis alba. The sequence continues at coordinate 50,267 of MU106691.1, forward strand.
CCAACAGCTCCGCCGGAGACCTCTCATCATTCTTGGGCTCTTCTCCAGAAGCGTACTCAACGCACAACGACCAAGAGCTTTTGTCTCTCCTCCGCAACAGAAGAACCGATGAAGCTTGGGCTAAGTATGTCCAATCCACTCATCTCCCTGGACCCACTTGTCTTAGCCGTTTAGTTTCACAATTGTCTTATCAATCCAAGCCCGAGAGCCTCACACGCGCACAGTCTATCCTCACGCGCCTCCGCAATGAACGCCAGCTCCACCGCCTGGACGCTAATTCCCTCGGCCTCCTCGCCATGGCTGCCGCGAAGTCAGGTCAAACGCTTTATGCTGTCTCCGTTATCAAATCAATGCTCCGTTCTGGGTACTTACCTCACGTTAAAGCGTGGACAGCTGCAGTAGCTAACCTCTCTGCTGCTGGAGACGATGGACCTGAAGAGTCTATCAAACTCTTTACAGCTATTACAAGACGAGTCAAACGCTTCGCCGACCAATCTTTGGTTGCTCAATCTAGGCCTGACACGGCTGCATTCAACGCTGTGCTTAACGCTTGTGCAAATCTTGGTGATACTGAGAAGTATTCGAAACTGTTCGGTGAGATGTCTGAGTGGGATTGTGAACCTGATGTGTTGACTTACAATGTTATGATCAAGTTGTGTGCAAGAGTTGGTCGGAAGGAGCTTATTGTGTTTGTCGTGGAGAGGATTATTGAGAAGGGAGTTAAGTTTTGTATGACTACGATGCATTCCCTCGTTGCAGCTTATGTTGGTTTTGGAGATTTGAGAACTGCAGAGAGGATTGTTCAAGCGATGAGGGAGAAAAGGAGAGATCTTTGCAAGGTTTTACGAGAATGCAATGGAGAGGATTTGAAGGAGAAAGAAGAGGAAGAAGAAGAAGAAGCGGATGATGCGTTTGAGGATGATGAGGGTTTAGTTTATTCGGCTCGGGATGAGGTAATCGAAGAAGGGTCTGAGGATGTGTTCAAGAAGTTGCTGCCTAACTCGGTTAACCCGAGTGATGAGGCGCCGTTGTTGCCTAAAGTCTTTGCTCCTGACTCACGGATCTACACGACGTTGATGAAAGGTTACATGAAGAATGGGCGTGTGGCGGACACAGCTAGAATGCTTGAAGCGATGAGGCGTCAAGATGATAGAAATAGCCACCCAGATGAAGTTACATACACCACGGTTGTGTCAGCTTTTGTAAAAGCCGGGTTGATGGATAGAGCACGACAAGTGTTAGCTGAGATGGCTAGGATGGGTGTGCCTGCAAATAGGATTACATACAATGTCCTCCTCAAAGGGTATTGTAAGCAGTTGCAGATAGATAAGGCGGAGGATTTGCTGAGAGAGATGGCTGAAGATGCAGGAATAGAGCCAGATGTTGTGTCCTATAACATCATCATAGATGGATGCATTCTTATAGATGACAGTGCAGGAGCTTTATCGTTCTTCAATGAAATGAGAACAAGAGGGATTGCACCAACTAAGATTAGTTATACTACTTTGATGAAGGCTTTTGCAATGTCGGGGCAACCCAAGTTGGCTAATAGGGTGTTTGATGAGATGATGAGGGATCCAAGGGTCAAAGTTGATTTGATTGCGTGGAACATGTTGGTTGAAGGGTACTGCAGGCTAGGTTTGATTGAAGATGCAAAGAGAGTAGTTTCAGGAATGAAAGAAAATGGGTTTCACCCAAACGTGGCGACTTATGGGAGTCTAGCCAACGGGGTTTCTCTGGCGAGGAAACCAGGTGAGGCGCTCTTGTTATGGAAGGAGATAAAGGAAAGGTGTGCGGTGAAGAAGAGAGAAGAAGCTGAAGGAGATTCTTCACCTCCGATGCTAAAACCTGATGAAGGGTTGTTAGATATGCTAGCGGATATATGTGTGAGGGCTGCGTTTTTCAAGAAAGCATTGGAGATCATCGCCTGCATGGAGGAGAATGGGATACCACCAAACAAAACTAAGTTCAAGAAGATCTATGTGGAGATGCACTCGAGGATGTTCACTAGCAAACATGCGTCACAAGCCAGGGTAGAGAGGAGGGTAGAAAGAAAGAGAGCAGCTGAAGCTTTCAAGTTTTGGCTTGGTTTGCCTAATTCTTACTATGGCAGTGAGTGGAAGTTAGGTCCAAGAGAAGACTAGATTATCCTATTGATCAGGCTACTCTCTCATTCACCAATGTATACTAGGGTGTATCTTAGATGTTGTTAGATGTCGTCTATACTACACAGTGAAGTAAACATTCAACCCAAGTTCATGTATTAATACTAAGTGGTTTCTTGCATTGTGTAATATACTCATTTGACTAATTTCGTGATCAGATTCATACTTAGATATGAGCAATTCATTAGCAAAAAAACTTACAAAAATTTTACTTTTAAAGTTTCTGCTCTAAAGAAGGTTATTGCCCGAAATGTTGATCATCTTGACATGGATGACTGACTCCGGGAATAAGATGAGGAGAGGACCTGGCAAAATTAAAGCAAATCCTTTAGCCATCTTTTGCCTGTTCGTGGACTGTTCTTGTTTCTGAGGTAGGTAGAAGAATATACCTGGTAAGTTTTTGGTCCCTTCTTGAGCAAGTAGCCGGCAATATTCAGGTTCTCTAGGAAAGTATCGATGTCTGGAACTCGTAGCCCGATCCTATCAGCCAAACTATACATCTCCTGTAGAAAAGTTTTTCTAGTGAGTAAGAAATTGGCCAACATAAATGTCAGAAGCGAGTTAGCTAAATTGTGGAGAATAGAAGTTGTTAATACCGAAACAGAGTAACAATCTTTTTGCTGCAACTCTGATTGCTTATCAAGAGCACTTAAGAAGCGTCTTGCCTCCTTTTGTCGACTCATTCCTCCACTCCGACCAAAATCCACAACCCCATGTTCATCTACGAACTTATCATACAAAGATTCTTTCATTATTTCAACCACATCCTGTAAAAGCAAATCCAACGGACAGAACATCTTAACCAGAGGAAATAATACGTTTATGCATGTGTATGGTATGGATGCTAATTGAGTTTATGGTCAAACAAAAGTATGTATGCTACAAGGCATCCATGTTCTGGCTCACCATTGCGTCCTGGACTGTTATTTCTTCCCTTAAGTCAACCCGAGCTCTAGCTTGCGCAAGCCTGACCAAACTTTCCAGTTGTCTTGCTGTTATTGGTGTGCAATCAGCGGAAGTGTTATGGTCTCTCAGCTTCAAGTAAAACTTTTGAATTATCTCTCCAGCTGCCTTCGACATCCTGAATAGATAAAGAGATGTTACCCATAATGCCTGATTTGGCGAGCATCTAGTAACTGAAGCTGGGAGACGGATCATATTACTTAGGGTTGACGAAAGTCCTTGCATAAGCAACATATTTCCTAAGTAGTTGGCCAGGAATGGGAGTGAAATCATTATCTTTCTTAGGGTCTAACCGCAGTCTTGAGAGTAAAGAACCCTCTTTCGCATGCATATTTGCAGATCCTGATGCTGCATTTGATATCAAACGAAAAGTCAAATACAGTCATGTCTATACAAGCTAGACCTAACAACCAAAAGAAACTGGACCTGTCTTAAACTTCTTTAATGCAGGTGATGCTTCTCCACCTCCAGAATGAAGCTACCAGAAAAAAAAAATTCAAGGTAAGATTCTATATTAATGGCCTTAAATTAAGTTAACAATAGCTGTCACAGATCTGTCTATCAACGAGCTAAACGTATGCTAATATCTCTTTAAGGCATGTTCCACAACAATAATCTCAGATGGAGATGCTCACCGACATAATATGCTCTGAGACTTGCTTGTCGAGTAGCTCATCAGGTTTGTCAAGTAATATGAATACTAAATCAAACCGCGAGAGAAGGGCAGCACTCATTTTTAAGTTCTCGTTTACAGTTTTTGCACGGCTGAAATGAGATCATGAAGATGATCGTAAGTATCAAGAAAAATATGCTGTTTTGGTGTTCTTTTCTCACCCAGTCTTAAACCTTAAAAGATGCAGGGTATTTCTGCACTGAACAGTGCCACAACTATGATTTAAACACCCCCACAATGAGGATTTAACACATTAATAAAATTACTTGTAGTGGCCACCAACAGGATTTGCTGCTGCTATAACAGAAGTCCGAGCTGATAGACTAGCCACAAGCCCAGCCTTTGCAACAGAGACACATTGTTGTTCCATTGCTTCGAGCAAAGCCTATGACAATGTGATGCAAGTAAATGAGAAAACAATGTAAGCATCAGAAGTAATGATATTATTGAAGACAAAACCTGATGCTCGGTGGTCATTTTATCGAACTCGTCAATGCAGCAAACCCCACCATCTGCAAGTACCATGGCACCTGCTCATAGGGTAGCACTAGGTTAACAAAGACGAGGATTTCTCTTTCTACAACTTTTCACTAGTGTAAAAGTTCTTCAATAAAACCCTGTCCTACTACTATTATATACTATTGAAGACTTGAAGCTCAGACTGTGAATGTACTATCTTTATCTTGAAGAAAGACTTTAGCTTGCTTCTTACCGATCCCCCATTCTAGCTAAACTATAGACATCATAACATCTAAAGAGAAATGACATCAGTTGAAACCTACAAGGTATGCCTCACCCACTAATATCAAATTGGGTAAGTATATTAACACCTCTGACGCAACTAGACTAGGACTTTAGGTAAGTATCAATCAACAGTATGACCCAAACCCATATCTGGAACAGTCGAATCATATCCATATACTGAAGTTTATACTTGCTAAATAAATCGGGGGGAAGGAGTTACCAGCCTCAAACGCATAGTCATTTGTCATGGAATCTTTCACTACAGCAACGGTGAGCCCTGCTTTAGTCGTCGCATTACCACATACATAGATGCCACGAGGGGAGATGGCCGATGCTGCTTGCAAGAGCTGACTTTTTCCCAATCCAGGGTCACCTATTAGCGGATTGAAATCATCAATCAAAATTTTGGTGCATCAGCTTCAAACTAGTAACAGATAACCTTCCCTCAGTCCATGTACCATTAACTTAAATCGATTTAAAACCTTACCAACAATTATGACATGAATGTCTCCTCTGACTGGAACTTTGTTCCGATCCATCGAATGTTTCCTTACACCTCCAAACAGGGACAGTGCTATCCCAGCTGTGGAAATGACAAAAAATACACAGACGGCAGAAGTATCATGTTATACAATGCTTGTAATAGTAATTATAAAGCCTTCACCCATGATTTTCCCAGGGAAAGTGAAGTACTACACCTTTGACAATTTCATGTCCATAGATCGATGGGCAAACTGAATGAAGTATGCGACGGAATGTATCAGAACCATATTCTTCGTTGAACTTCACAATAAATTCCAAATCTCTCTGTGAGAATGAATATAATTCACCATCATCTGCAGACTGGACACCGCTTCTGGAGTCTTCCGAGTTCTCAAATGCAGACTGCTTCTTAGAATTTTTAACTGAAACTGCCTCTATAAACAAATAGTAGAATCCTTGATTCTTCGACTTCGATTTCCCTGGAACATTAGCATTTTAAAAGTTCATTAAGATTGAGTACGGCTTAGCATATTAAATCAATCTCTTCAAGGGTATGGCGACATGGTATTTAACACCAGTAAGAAAGGCTTTAGCTTCTTGACCCGCGGTGAATGTCATTGTAAGTAAAACAAATAACTGATCTTGTGGTAAGGATAATATGCATATAAGAGATGTGAATAGCAGTTTTTTATTTTAATTTCCTGCAATGAGATGCCCAAATATGCATATTAGAGATGTGAAAAGCAGTTCCATACAATGAGATGCTCAAATATGTACCATGGCAGAATGCTTATAAGACTCAAACAAATCTCTAGCTATTATACAGTTAACGACATCAAATATTTTGGCTCATTCAAACTATGAAAAGAACCATAAGAGTTATAGAATCAATACCTCCCCCAATATCCATGTAATTGTTAATTACACCTATAATTCCTGTAACAGTCACCACATCACCAGGGATACATGTGTCCACAAGGTCTTCCATCAGCTCACATTCTACAGTTCGGGGTACCCGTCCTTCTTCATGGTCTTCAGGCCTTTGTAACTCCTGTACCCTAAGAAAACAGTTGGACAGCTGATTAAAAATGGCAAGATACATTAACGAGCAAAAAAAGAAGGACACAAAATCATAAGAGGTAAAACGGAGAACACCTGATTTTCTGAAAATCAATAGTCTGAGCGGAGGATCGGACTGGAGTAAACATCTTGGACTTGCATCCATGGGTGTCACAATTTTGTGGAGGTGAAAACTTTCCATCAGTAAATTCCCGGGTTATGCTAGTTTTACACTTTGCACAGTCAAAAGCCATCTGTGTGACAAGAGGCTTCACGGTACTAACTTTAACAACAGTCCCATGAACTGTGACAAGCTTACCTGCAATTATCGCAGCACAAAATCACAGGTCAGTCATGCTTCAGTCTCCTTAGAGGGTTTGTAATGCAATTATTATGAGACAGATGTCTACCAATATATGCTGCTCTGAGGTTTTTCAGAGAGATTGAAGATTCAGGATAATTATGCAGACGAATATTGATCTTCATCACATTATCAAAGTCATTAGTCTCCCATTGACTTAAAAGAACCTGTGAAAGATGTTAAAATGTTCATCTCAAACCATCCAAGAAAACAAAGGCCAACGAAATATAATACCATACCTTGTGAACTGCAGCATTCATACATGGGATAACTTCTTTGGGATTATCCTCCAGATTTACGAAAAAATTCTCGATATCGCAAAACTTCTTGAATTGTTGAAGATCAAGCGGTAAAGAGAAGGAACCATCACCATCTTCATTCACCTGCTTCTCTCACAATTTGTGCCAAGCAATGAAAGAAACTTATGAACTGTATACTGTATTTAGATACTAAGAACAGCTAATTGACGCATAGAGAAATAACTTAATCATTCTCTATCCACCTTGAATCTTACCAAAAGTAGAAGGGAAACGAATCTAGATAAGTAGAAGCAATAAACCAATCGATTCCGAATGATTTACCTGGGAAACTAAGTCTCTACCAAGCGGCGTGGAGAATATGCGGATAAGCTCCGCCGTGAGCATCAACTTCTCCTCATCGATGCACGAGTTCTCGTTGTCTCTGAAATACACAGCTAATATCTTCGCGATATCGATAGAATCAACGCCGATCGATCCACGGGGTCTGGATGTCATGCTTGCCTCCCCGCTTCCGTCTCCGTATATACCCATCACCGCGTAAAACCACCGTTACTCACACCACTCCTCGGTCAGAGACGAAGTCTCGGTCTTTTTGGCGGGAAATAAAAGTTAATGGGCTTTTCTTCTTACGGGCTTTATAAATGAGCCTATTTATTGAACCCTAAACCCATTGATTGATTATCTGCCACGTGGACACTACCTTTATATAAATAAATAAAAAAAGAACTAAAGCGAGAAACAAGCTCCCGCCGCCGAGATCTTCACGACCGTCACCGAAGGTACCATCTTGTGAATTCGTTAAACCCTAGTTCGTATGCTTAAACCCTAATTTCTTGGTGTCTTTCTGATTTGTTTATTCACTCTCTAGTGAAGGATTTTTTGTAACCCTTGCGGATTTGGAGTTCTAATTGGGAGAGATCTATGAGCACCATAATGGAAGAACGGGAGACACTCGGCAAGAGGAAAGCATCCGAAAGCTCAAAGCTTTCTGATGAGACCTCAACGCCTGAACCCACTACGAAGCGTAGAAGCAGCCAAAAACGAGCTTGTGTACATGAAGTCGTTGTTCCAAATGGCTATACACCAACGAAAGAGGAGTTGGTTCACGGGACGCTTGACAATCCCGTGTACAACGGAGACATGGCGAAAACTTACCCTTTCCAGCTTGACCCTTTTCAGAGTATCTCTGTAGCGTGCTTAGAGAGGAAAGAATCGATTTTGGTCTCTGCCCACACTTCAGCGGGTAAAACAGCTGTTGCAGAGTATGCCATTGCGATGGCGTTTAGAGATAAGCAGAGGGTTATATACACTTCTCCTTTGAAAGCCTTGAGTAATCAGAAGTTCAGAGAGCTGCAGCTTGAGTTTCAGGATGTTGGTTTGATGACTGGTGATGTCACAATCTCACCTAATGCAAGTTGTTTGGTGATGACTACGGAGATCCTCAGAGCGATGCTTTATAGAGGGTCTGAGGTTTTGAAGGAGGTTGCTTGGGTTATTTTCGATGAGATCCATTACATGAAGGATAGGGAAAGAGGGGTTGTTTGGGAAGAGAGTATTATTTTCTTGCCACCTGCTATTAAGATGGTTTTCCTTTCCGCAACAATGTCTAATGCTACTGAGTTTGCGGAATGGATTTGCTATCTGCATAAGCAGCCGTGTCATGTTGTGTACACGGATTTCAGGCCAACGCCTCTGCAGCATTATGCTTTTCCTATGGGTGGGAGTGGACTGTACCTTGTCGTTGATGAGAATGAGCAATTCCGAGAGGCTAATTTCAGCAAGATGCATGATACTTTCCCAAAACCAAAATCTGCTGATGGAAAAAAGAGTGCTAATGGCAAATCAGGTGGTAGGGGCGCTAAAGGTGGTGGTGGTGGCGGTGGTGGCTCTGGTAATTCTGATGTTTACAAAATTGTAAAGGTATGATCTCGTAAAATCGTGTTTATATATATATGTTTTAAATTTATGTGCTGTGATATTTGTAGTTATCAAAACAGTGGAATACGTATCTTTTCAGATGATCATGGAAAGGAAATTTCAACCAGTCATCATCTTCAGCTTCAGTAGAAGGGAATGTGAAAATCATGCATTGTCAATGTCAAAGCTCGATTTTAATACAGATGAAGAGAAGGAGGTTGTGGAACAAGTATTCAATAATGCTATTCAGTGCCTGAATGAGGAGGATAGATCTTTGTCTGCCATTGAAATGATGTTGCCACTGCTCCAACGTGGTATTGCTGTCCACCATTCTGGTCTTCTTCCTGTCCTCAAGGAATTAGTGGAACTTCTTTTTCAGGAAGGACTTGTAAAAGCGCTTTTTGCCACAGAAACTGTAAGATATTCTATAATTAGCTTTTGTCTTTTCAATTGTGTAACTTATGTTACACTCTATGTTGTGCTAATTTATGGTTATTTCTTAAACGCGGCTTTTGTATCAGTTTGCGATGGGTTTGAACATGCCTGCAAAAACTGTAGTGTTTACTGCTGTTAAGAAGTGGGATGGTGACAGCCATCGTTTCATTGGGTCTGGTGAATATATCCAGGTGGGTCGTAGTTTGTTGATGGTAGTGGTGAATGTCAGTATGTGACAATGTGGCTCAAAATGATAAATATTGGATGCTTGCAGATGAGCGGCAGGGCTGGACGTCGTGGAAAGGACGAACGTGGTATCTGCATTATTATGATTGATGAACAGGTAATTTTGGTTGAAGTTAATTGCATGATCACCGGCGCAGAATTAAATCGGTTTATGCCTATTATAGTTAATATATGGTATATTCACCAAATTATTGTAGCCTATGTGTTGTCTTTGAAGAGGATTGATTCTAGATAAATCTCTTTTGTTTGTTTTTCTTCCAGTCTCTTAGATTTGTTTATGGTGTTATTCAACAGATGGAAATGGATGTACTCAAGGACATGATGCTGGGCAAACCAGCTCCTTTGCTTAGTACTTTTAGGTTGAGTTACTACACAATTTTGAATCTATTGAGTCGTGCTGAAGGACAATTTACAGCGGAGCATGTTATAAAGCACTCGTTCCACCAATTCCAGTATGAAAAGGTAGCTGTCGGATACTTTTCCCTTTACTCTTTCTAAATTTTTATCTACACGTTTTTATGCTAATTATACATTGGTGTTACAACCTCAGGCTTTACCGGATATTGAGAATAAGGTGTCCAAACTTGAAGAGGAAGTTGCTATCCTTGATGCTTCTGGAAAGGTGCTCAGCTTTTTCATATTTCACGTTTGTAATCTAGACCCGTTCTTACTTCTTAAATTGTTTGCAGTCAGAGGTTGCTGAGTACCATAAGCTAAAACTTGACATAGCTCCTCTGGAAAAGAAACTTATGTCAGAAATAATAAGGCCTGAAAGGGTGCTCTGTTTTCTTGATACTGGTCGGCTGGTAAGTTCATTTTTTCAAAGCTAATTAACCAGTGGTATGTATTATATATCACGGCAGATCATGACTGTAATTTTCTTAATATAACAGAAGCTTATTATAACTTACTTGTGAAATTGTTTATGTACAGGTTAAGATACGAGAAGGTGGAACAGACTGGGGATGGGGAGTTGTAGTTAATGTTGTAAAAAAGGCTTCCTCTTCACATGGTGGCGGATATATAGTGGATACCCTACTTCATTGCTCCACTGGTGGTGGCGAGAATGGTGCAAAGCCAAAGCCGTGTCCCCCCCGTCCTGGGGAAAAGGGTGAGATGCATGTGGTGAGTTCACTTCCATTTTCACTTTCGCTAGACTTGCTTGTTATTCTATTCATGTTTGTATTGGAGTTTTGAAAAATTGTGCTTTTGCGTTTTTTAGGTTCCTGTTCAGCTACCATTAATTACTGCTTTGAGTAGACTAAGGATATCGGTTCCGTCTGATCTTCGGCCACTAGAAGCAAGACAGAGCATACTACTTGCAGTTCAGGAGTTGTCGAGTCGCTTCCCTTTAGGGTTCCCAAAACTCCATCCAGTCAAGGTTTTCTCTTTAATCTTCTAAAGTAGTGCTATCTTCAGTGAACTGTTTTACACAATATTTTAGCCTGCTCTGTCAATATGCATAAATCAGATGTTTGATGTTTTCAGAGTTAGTTCATATATCAATCTATTATTGCGCACAGTATTTTTTTTGCTAGGCTTCAATGTTTGAACTACTAAATTAGCATAAAATATGATTCAGGATCTCATTGCATCTAATAAACTCTACAGGATATGAATATTCAAGATACAGAGATAGTAGAGCTGGTCAGCCAAATTGAAGAAGCTGAGCAGAAGCTACTTGCTCATCCGATGCACAAGGTTTGATACATTCACTGTTCCATTAGCTTCTCTATTTGAATCTGCAGTTTAGAAAAAGTCTTGAGAACTTACTAAGAAACTTGAGGACTTCTTCAATAATCCATTCTCTCGTGTTTTTCTTCGTTGCAGTCTGAAGATGATCAGCAAATCAGGAGTTTCCAGAGGAAAGCAGAGGTGAATTATGAAATTCAGCAGTTCAAGTCGAAAATGCGTGATTCCCAGGTATTAAATTGCTCATCAATGGATAAATCAAGTGGGGGTGTTGAATTGATTTACCCGACTCTCTGTTATCCAACTAGTTGGAGGCTATTATCATCCCTCTAGTGTTTTACCTCATATTGTTTGATCTTTGCAGCTTCAAAAGTTTCGAGATGAGCTTAGGAACCGTTCTCGGGTATTAAAGAAACTTGGACACATTGATGCTGATGGTGTCGTCCTGGTAAAGGGAAGAGCTGCCTGCTTGATAGACACAGGGGATGAACTACTTGTCACTGAACTGATGTTTAATGGTACGACAACTTATTTAGCTACCCTGTTTTAAGTTTAGGCTCTTCTGGTGACCGAGTCAATGATTTTTGGTTGAATAACACTACATATATCCTTGCGTTGTGTTGTTGACAATAAAATTCTTATCAGGTACTTTTAATGATCTGGATCATCACCAAGTAGCAGCCCTTGCAAGCTGTTTCATTCCTGTAGATAAATCGAATGAAAAGTCAGATCTAAGAAATGAACTTAATAGACCTTTGCAGCAGCTCAAAGATAGTGCACGGAAAATAGCAGAGGTAAAACCATCGCTGAAAGCATGGTTTTTATTCATCTCTACATGTGCATTTTTCTTTGTTTTGTAATCTTCATTTTTTTCTCTTTCGGTGGTGGTAGATACAACATGAATGCAAACTGGAAATTGACGTGGAAGAGTATGTAGAATCCACCATCAGGCCTTTCCTAATGGACGTTATCTACTGTTGGTCAACGGTTGGTATTTATTACTTGATCTCAGAGATGCTTATTGCGTCCGCTCAAAATAACTGACATACACAACATGTTAACTGTAATTTTTGATATTCTCGATTGTTTCTCTTCGGAAGGGTTCGACATTTGCAGAGATTATGGGTAAGACTGATATATTCGAGGGTAGTATCATTAGGAGCGCTAGAAGGCTCGACGAGTTTCTGAACCAGGTAACTTCCCCAAAACTCTTATTTCTCAGCTGCAGCAGTTACATGTCTGCGAACCTCTAGGAAAAATCTCAATGCCATTTTGATTGGTGATTTGTGTTCAGCTTCGAGCCGCAGCGGAAGCAGTTGGAGAGAACAATTTGGCGAGCAAGTTCGCAGCTGCTAGTGAGAGCTTGCGAAGAGGTATTATGTTTGCGAATTCGCTTTATTTATAAGTAGTAATCTGTTGCAGAATTCAGCTCCGCTGATTTGGGTAAGAGAGCTATGGAGAGAGAACATGTTGAAACTTGACGTGACTGAGAAATGGTTGTTTGTACTTTTCTTCTGTATTCACTGATCTTTAAAACCACGATAGCTTTTGGTTTTGTCAACAAGTTATAACGCGGATGGTGAAATTTTATGATTACTGTTCGAAACTTAAAACCAATTTGAGGCTATGCATGATCAGTGGTGATATGAGACTTTAGCTTCTAGATCCGTGGTGAAATCTCATTATAAAGTGAAGCAAACATCTGGTATTGGGACAAGGTATTATATGCAATATAAGACATGCTGAGAGTGAGAGCAGTGTTGACATGTCCTGCAATTAGATGCCCAAATGCACCATGTCACAATGCTTTCGACGTGTTAATGCTTGTGGACACAACAAATGATGGAGGGAGCAACTTAACAGTACTGACTTTAACGACAGTTCCCGGGAACTGCTACAATCATTCATAACTGCCACAATTTTTTTTGTTAGGGAGATTGGATATTCAGGGTAATTTATCATCTTCGTAACATACCTCAAACTCGGTAGTCTCCCACAAAACGATCCAAATGAACATGTGAAATATCAAATACTAGTATTTACCTATGTTTCACATGGAAATATTTTTTTTACAAATATGATATAAGTGAATAGATATAAGTATAAATAGACAGTTTTTAAAGTATAAATAGATAATTACACATTGTTTCAAAGAACACACGAAAAAGAGAATTATAATGATTTTTCAAAAGTTCATATTTTTCCAATAATTCTATAAAATTATATATATGGAAAAAACTTCAAAAGATTACCTTAGATATATATAAATCTTTGATGAATTTGATTGTCTAGCTACTTATTAGTTTTGACAGCTTAGAGGATGTCGTAGATTAGAAAATATTTTTTTTATTATTGCGTATTGATATATCAAACATTTGAAATAAAACATTGTGTATTAAAAACAATATAAAAATGTAGCTACTAATATATACTCAGTTTATTTTTTCTCCCATCATCTCATGGTAATACTGATTTTGCCATTTTTAACGTTTCATGTTCATCTCCCCCATAAACATACATGAACCAATTTTCCTTTTTAATATGAAACACTGAACCTATAGAGAAAAAGTATCAAATTGCTTGCATAGTATGCTGAATAGTGTTTGTAATCTACCTTCTGATGTAAAACATGTAGACTGTAGTACAATAGAAAAGCAATTCAACATTATGATCCTTTCGCAGTGAAATAATGAAAATGCATTTACCTTTTTCAAAAGCTCTTCTTCTATGTCTGCATTTTCTTTATTTCTCTTTTGATCTACTTTTGATTTAACTCACAATTCCACTCTTGTTTGTGTATGTTTTGTCGTTTTTGCTTTCTTTCTCTTTTATGTGCAAATAGATATGAACTTAAATTTATAACAAAGTTAAAATATTTAACTGAAAAGAGGTTTCACACATTGTGAGATGATGATGGGAATAGTGGGAGAAATATTACGATTTTATATAAAAATAAATGAAAAATACATAAAAATCAGTTAACAAACGAAATTGTTTTGGTTTTTAAATTTGTTTGCATTTAAATTTTGTTTTAAATTGTAAAATAGGTGCCATATATCAATATTTGATTCTCATGTAACTTGTGCTTTAGTATATATAAGAAATGTTTTCTAGGAACAAAAAAATCTGATGAAATAATTGGGCTTTTATCTATGGGTTTGTAACTGGGCCAATTATTCAACTCGGTGAAGGATAAAAATGTTTTAGTTCTCCGCTACGTGGACTGTGCTGCACAAATGCAAAAAGTTGCCAAAAAAAATAAAAACCAAAAACGAGACACATGTTTTTTTTTCTGATTTGACTTGACATCTTCATTTACCAGTTCTAATAAATGACGACCTCCTGTCACCGGAAAACTGTGTCTCCACCATAGGTATCAGCGTGCACTCTGATACTATTCTTTTATTTCTTGGGAAACGAAGTAGAAAGTAATTTCTGATGGTTTCATCTCTTCCCAACGCTCCTGATCGCTCTAATGCGTCGAGGACTGAGGTTAGAAAGGATCAGATGTCTGCAACCCTAGCTGACTTTTTGAGTGGTCAAGAACAGAAGCAAAGCAGCAAGAAACAAAGATAATGGATAGGACGAGCAAGAAGGCTGCATCACAACTGAACCAGAAATCGGTAGCTTAGCTTCAGCTGGTGGTGATCTTGGGATGGAGAAAATCAAATCTGTAAATGGAGGGTCAGATCAAGTAGGCATTGAAAGCCAAAATGTAAATGATGTCCAGAATAAGGAACGTGAGAAGAAAATTACTTCTGATACCGAAGGTGAAAAAGATTTTGATGGGATTCAAATGGAGGTTTTGGTTGACAAGCCAACAAGGAAATGGAACCTGACATGGTCTCTTCTCATGGCGTTAAGCTCAGTGATGTGAGGGGTTGTGAACAAGTAGACCTTGTCCAGAATAGCAAACACGATGGCTCAGCAAGGCAAGGAACAAAAGCTTCTAAGAACTTGGATATTGAATGTTCTATGAGTTTCGAGCCGCATGAGAGTAAGGGTGAGAGTAGTTTGGATAATGACCCTGTAGCTGCGAAAGTGAAGCTCTCTGACTCAGATTTGGTTTGGGCTAAAGTAAGGAGCCATCCATGGTGGCCTGGACAGGTGTTTGATGCATTGACTGCAACAAACAAAGTGAAGAAGTATTTCAAAAAGGAAGCTTTTTAGTTACATATTTTGGAGATTGCTCCTTTGCTTGGAATGATGCATCACGGATAAAGCTTTTTCGACAGCATTTCTCCCAAATGTCAAAGCAGAGTAGCCTGCCTGATTTTCTTGATGTTGTTGATTTTGCTTTAGAAGAGGTATCAAGAAGGATAGAGTTTAGTTTAGCTTGTTTTTGTATCTCAGAGGAAGTCTATGAGAAAATCAAGACACAAACCATAATCTATCCTGGAAGCCGACAAGATTCAAGCAGCATACACGGTGGAGACAAGGTCTCAAGTGCAGTCTTCTTTGAACCTATCAACCTTGTGGACTATGTGAAGCATCTAGCATGCTCTCCAAGCTATGATGCTACTGAGGAGCTGCAGTTTGTAATTCAGAGAGCTAGCCTATTAGCTTTTAATCGCTGGAAAGAGTATAGTGACCTCCCAGAGTTGAGATACTTCAGGGATCAGTAGAGTCTGCACCGAGGATTTCTCCTGCAGAAAAGGAAAATAACTTATTTGAAGTGAAAAAGACTGAACAAGTTTATATTAAAAAGAGAAAGACACAAGACCAACATGACTGTAAACACGATGGAGTATTTGAATATGAGGATGCTAATGCTCCAAAAAAGGAGAAAACTTTGGCAGAGTTCATATAAGCTGAAAAACGGTTAAGCCAAATAATGGAGAAAGATCACATGAAAAATCAGATAAGAATCCGGATTGCGAAAAGAAACTCAAAGTTGTGCATGCAGAACTTCCCAAGTCCTCAAAAAAGAAGATCAAGGCCAACCTGCACACAGAAGACTCATGGTCTCCACTTTCTCCCAAGATTGATGATGGTAAATGTAATTTGTCTGCAGGTGATAAGACCACACCAAAGCAAGCTAAAACAAATTTTGGAATTGGGGCAAGCATATTGAGAGTGGCAAACCAAACACATTGTTCCACACCTACATGACCCATTCCTTGCAGTAACTCGACCTCCAAAATGGCAGCCAAGAACAATGGCAGCCAATAAAAATGGCAGTGGGAGAAGTCTCCAGGGTAGACCTAAAGCTGAAGCATTATCTGAAACAAACCTTTCTCCTAATGCAAATCCCTCAAGGCCTCACTCTGCTTCTGCTACGAAAACCTCGAATGGGAAACCCAATCCCATCAGCATAGACAGCCTACAATCGGGAGAACTTGAACATGCCTCAAAGGAAACGCATAGCACTAACCTTGTGGGGGACTCTATGTTGGAGTCAATGGACTTAAAAGACTCTTCTAAATAAATATGGTAAGCAAGGATAAGAATGAAGCTGCAACCACTGTGGGTGACATGTCTATTGAGAGCAATCTAACCGAGGAGTAAAATTACTGGCTCGGTTTTGAAATAGCAGCCTGACAACAAGAACTGCTTTCAGTAGAAAGAGCAGCCTGATAAGTGATAACATGTAGACGACTTATCTTTTTAGAGTATAGGATTATTGTATTTTGGTTTATTTAGTAGATCAAATCGTTTCCGAGGAGAGATTGTTGATTGTGAAATTTAATGACTAACATTACAAATAACTATGTAATGACCATTACTTGTGGTTTTATTAATATAATAAATTATTAAGATTTCTCTACGAATCTCTATCTATCTTCTAGAGGGAGAAAATCCTCTCATCCCTCTTCACTCATATAAATCCTTCAGAATGAAGAATAGTTATCTTTTTGGTTTGTAAAATAGCTTTGATCGATGAGATTGATTACCTTTTCTGTTTAATCAGATTTTGATGTTTCGCTTAGCCGATTTTGATTTGTTCACCAACCTAGAATCTTAGTTGTTCATCACAACCATCTTTTTCTTTCTTTGATTTTGGGTTGAGATTCAATAAAAAGATTCGAGCGTCGGGTTCGTCCGACTCTTCCTCCCTTGTTTTTTGGTGTGTAAAATAGCTTCTATCGATGAGACCAATTACCCTGTCTGTTTAATCGAATTTTGATGTTTGGCTTAGGCGATTTTGATGTGTTCTCCAACCTAAAATCTTAGTTGTTCATCACACCCATCTTTTTTGTTTTTGAGTTGAGATTCAATAAAAAGATCCGAGCGTCGGGTTCGTCCGACTCTTCCTCCCTGCATTTTTTTAAGACTCTTTCTTAAAGAGATCATCCAAAACTTGATGTGCAGTTTCTTATATTCATTGATTATGCTTGCTTTATTCTGTGGGAGTATAATTCTCCTCGTTGTTATAGATATCCCTAATAAGGATTATCTTGGAGTTTCTTCCTATGATTGAAATCAAGTGATGGAGGATTTTCAATAGATTTGAGAACAGATTAAGCAAAGCTGGTGTCTTTAGGGTTTTAAGAAATTGGTGGATGAAGGCTCTGCAAATCTTATTTTGGCGATTTACTTTGACGATCGATGCAGTTAGAGGTGGTGGTGTTTTTGAAGAGGAGCAGCATTTTCTGGTGAAGAAGGTTGACCGGAAACTCGCTTGGCGGTGGTGGTCTTCGTCAAAGAAAGAAGTGGCCGACATCACCTCTTCCCAATCCAATCTTTTCATTACACGTGTTATGTGCATGTAGAGCTCTTGTGGTGTGCTTATCTTTCTAAATTATGGGCTTTGATTGTATTGAATCTCTTCAAAATCCACTTTGTAATCTTACTGCATAATCAACAAGAAAAGTTGACAAAGAAATGTAATGACCACTACATAGGAAAGAAGACTTCGAGAGTAATGAATGAATCAAATACAAACTACACAAAAATCTTTAAGCAGAGGAGGCAAGATCTTTGAGTTAGTGAGATAAAAGCCCTAGAAGAGCTAAAATAATCATTATGTATAGGTTTGTTAATTACAGTTAAGTGAATATGCAATCAGAATTGCATTAACCGGTCTGGTCATTTATTTTTATTTTACATTTCTATCTGGTATGATAGGGGGAAAAGTCTTTCCAAAGACAAAAATTAAAACATGACTGGTTTACTTGAGTTCGGTATCCAAACAATTTTTTGGTATGGTTTCACTTCTAACCAGTTTTCCAAAGAAATATGTACTAATAATCCACATGTATTTAATTTCAGAGGCTAATTTCATCATGTTCTGATTCCTTCCAATGCAAGTAAACAAAATTATTCTAATACATAAGCCCTAGTCCTAGTTTCATCCTTCAAATAATAAACATTAGATTCGAATCATTAAACATTAAACCAAAAACATTATATATATGAAAATACTTTTTGAAGAAAAAGAAAAATGATTAATTTACCTGACCATGAAGAAGGGGTGTCTAAAAGTGAGAAATCCAATGCGAGAGACGCAAAATTGCAAAACAACTTTTCCCCAAAGGAAAGAAACTCTCTCTAGGGTAGTCAAGTTTCAACGTCCACTGACTAAGCCGAAAGTAATTACGTCACGTTCTACAACAAGAACACAATGTTGAGTCTCATGTCGAAGAATTCTATCAAAAGTCTTCATCATATCTCAAGGGCGAATCTCAATACTTATCTGGAACAAACAAAAAAATGTTTAGTATTCATAAATTCTCAATATAAAATAATATAACATGAAAGAAATATCCCAAGTCATTAGAATTACAACTTGTGATTCACGAGTCAATGCCACACGCCATGTTCTTGCAACATGTGATTGATTGTTTGCTCATTAGTAAACAATCAACAAGTATGCATAAGTTAAAACCACTTGTCAAACTGGAACCAGAAGGGGTCTCTCTCTGATCACCATCCTCTTTTTTTCAGAGAGATTGTAAATTATCTTCCAAATTCACCTTAAGAACTTTAGACTCAGAATTCTTCATAGTTATGACTTGTCTAGAGGTTTATATTGTAAATTTTAGTAGTAGAGGAGTTATTGATTATGAACTTCTAAATTTCTTTTATATCTTCTTCCAAGCAGTTACTGTGTCACAATTGATCAAAATGTTTCACCAACATTTAAATTTTCCAATTGCTTATTTTTCGAAAAAAAATAATATAAGAAAATGCCAGATGCTTAGAAATGTAGAATAGTTTTGAGATTGTGTTTACGTTAGAGTAGGTTTTATATAGTAGACTATTTACTAAAATTAACATTTTTTAAGAAAAGAAGAAAATCATTTTTTTTTTTTTTGTGTTGGTCGTTGGTAATTTTAGGAAGAAGCTTTTTGAATATGGATTTTAGTTTTTAAGAAAGAAGTTGTAAAAGGAAGAAAAATCCAGATTTCCTAAAAAAAATAGGAAATCTGTATGAAAAAAATCATGATTGGGTAAAAAGTAGTTTTTGGAAAATCAAAATCTAAAAACTAGTATAGAATCTAGAAACAATTAAGCTCTTACTTGTTTTTACTAATGTCTACTCCCTCTGTTTTTTTTAGTTATCGTTCTGAGTTTATGCACACATATTAATAAAATATATAATTTTTTATATTTCCAAAATAAAAACACAATTACCTATACATCTAACCATATTTTGACCAATAAAAAAAATAAACAGGAGAATCTTCTTAATAAATCTTATATTAAAACTATAAAACAACACTTATTTTGAAACAAAAATTTTCCTCTACAACGACAATTAAATAGAAACGGAGGTAGTATTAGATAAGATACATATCTTTATATTGTTTAGATTTACCTTAATATATTCTCCATCCTTGGAGATCCCCCATATCTCTTAACCATTGCGTACTATATATTGAAAAGAATATACACATACATTTCAAGAGAAATCTTTTCACTTACATAATATCAAAAGTGTAAAAAATAACATATTCAAAAGTGTAGCTACGGTAACAAAGTTTATATCCATGTTTAGCTACGGTAACAAAGTTACATAATCCTTCATCTTGCAATGACTCCAACTTGCACCACCAGAATGATCCAAATCTCTGAAGGTTTCTATCTTTAAATCAGGCCAAGGAGGTGTTTATACGCAGGCAAACTAGACTTAACCTAGTTGAATTATCTTCCAAATTCACCTTAAGAATCTCAGCCTCAGACTTTTTCATAGTCATGACTAGTCTAGAGGTTTGGATTGTAAAGTTTAGTACTAGAGGAGTTAATAATTGTGAAAATTTAAATTTCTTTTATATCTTTTTCCAAGCAGTTATTGTGTCACTGTTGATCAAAATGTTTGTCCAACATTTAAATTTTCTAATTGCTTAATTTTCAAAAAAAAATGCAAGAAAAATGCCAAATGCTTAGAAATGTAGAATACTTTTGAGGTTATGTTTACTTTGCTTGTGTGTTTGTAGAGTTCTAGAGTAGGTCTTATATAGTAGACTATTTACTAAAATTAACAATTTTTAAGAAAAGAAAAAAATCAATTTTTTGTTTGTTTTGGTCGTATGTAATTTTAAGAATAAACCACTTGAACAGAGATTTTAGAGATTTTAGTTTTTAAGAAAGAAGTAGTAAAAGGAAACAAAATCTAGATTCCCTAAAATAGGTAATCTATATGACCAAAATCAAGATTGAATAAAAAATAGTTTTTGAAAAATCAAAATCTAAAAACTACTTTAAAATCTAAAAACTACTTTAAAATCTAGAAACAATCAAACTCTTACTTGTTTTTCTAATGTGTATTAGATAAGATAACTATATTTGTATTGTTTAGATTTACCTTAATATATTCTCCTACATTCTTGGAGATCCCTCATATCTCTCAACCATTTTGTACTATATAGTGTAAAGAATATACACATACATTTCAAGAGAAATCTTTTCCACTTGCATGATATCAAAAGTTTAAAAAGAACATATTCAAAAGTGTAGCTAGGGTAACAAAGTTTATATCCATGTTTAGCTACGGTAACAAAGTTACATAATCCTTCATCTTGCAATGACTCCAACTTGAACCACCAGAATGATCCAAATCTTTGAAGGTTTGTATCTTCAAATCATGCCAAGGAGGTGTTTATACGCAAACAAACTAGACTTAACCTAGTTGAATTATCTCCAAATTTACCTTAAGAATCCAAGACTCAAAATTCTTCATAGTCATGACTTGTCTAGAGGTTTAGATTGTAAAGTTTAGTAGTAGAGGAGTTATTGGTTGTGAACTTCTAAATTTCTTTTCTATCTTTTTCCAAGCAGTTACTGTGTCACTGTTGATCAAAATGTTTGACCAACATTTAAATTTTCTAATTGCTTAATTTTCAAAAAAAAAAAAAATGTAAGAAAATGTCAAATGCTTAGAAATGTAGAATACTTTTGAGATTGTGTTTACTTTGCATATGTTTTTGTAGAGTTGTAGAGTAAGTCTTATAGACTATTTACTAAAATTAACAATTTTTAAGTAAAGAAGAAAAACAATTTTTTGTAGGTAATTTTAGGAAGAAACCACTTGAATAGAGATTTTAGTTTCTAAAAAAGAAGTAGTAAAAGGAAGCAAAATCTAGATTTCCAAAAAATAGGAAATCTATATGACCAAAATCAAGATTGGGTAAAAGGTGATTTTTGGAAAATCAAAATCTAAAAACTAGTATAGAATCTATAAAAATCAAGCTCTTACTTGTTTTTATTAATCTCTATTAGATAAGATAACTATCTTTGTATTGTTTAGATTTACCTTCATATATTCTCTTACATCTTTGGAGATCCCCATATTTCTTAACCATTTTGTACTATATATTGTAAAGAATATACACATACATTTCAAGAGAATTATTTTCAACTTACATGGTATCAAAAGTGTAAACAATAACATATTCAAAAGTGTATCTATGGTAACAAAGTTTATATCCATGTTTAGCTATGGTAACAAAGTTACATAATCCTTCATCTTGTAATGACTCCAACTTGCACCACCAGTATGATCCAAATCTCTGAAGGTTTGTATCTTCAAATCAAGCCAATGAGGTGTTTATACGCAGACAAACTAGACTTAACCTAGTTGGATTATTTTTCAAATTCACCTTAAGAATCCAACTAGTATCTTTAAATTTCTCTTGTATCTTCCAAGCTGTTAGTGTGTCACTGCTGTTAGGCCAACATTTAAATTTTCTAATTGCTTAATTTGATAGATTCCTTTTTGTAATATGGCCATTCAAAATTTAGAAAACAATGGACTGCTTTCGTGTATTTCTGCAATTCCTGAAGGTTTTGGACCTGAAGGTTCGTTGGGATGTACCGTCTATCAACAAATAAAATCAAGAAGGCTATAACATTTCGACATGACATTATCTCACCAAAAAGCTTCTAGAAAGTTAAGGACACATTGTCAAACAAGATGCTCTTATATCGGAACATTCAAAACTAAAAAGAGTCATATAATGTCTAGCGATGCAAAGTGAGTTTTTTTAATGGAAATGATCATCCCAACTATAAGATAAACTTAAATCTACTCGCCAGGAACTTGAACGCCTTGCTTCAGCTTCTCTTTCTTCATCTTCTTCTTGGAAACCGGCTTCTTCTTCTTCTGAGGCAAATTCTTCTGAGCGTATGTGTAGAGGATGAAGTTTCCTACAAGGAACGTCACTAGCAACCCTCCAATCACAAGAAGGACGATCAGCCCCGGGTTGAGCCCTTTGCTCTCGATCTTTCCCTGTTTCATTGTTTTTGCTTAGCAACTTAGTAATGAGATGATATACAGATGCAAGAAGAAGACAACAAAGCTCGAACGAGAGGACAGAACACAAAACATGCTTCTCAATTATATGTCGCAATTAACTTAGTCTTATACTACCCAACTCAAGATCTCGGCAAAGAACAATATGAGAAGTGACCAAAGTCCCTCAACAACAAGAACAGAACTTCTCCAAAAAAAAAATCAAATTGAACCAAAGACAAAAACTTCATGAAAATTGATCATCGTTAAGCAGCAGAGCGTAACAATCATATGAATAGACAGAACCCATTCTCAACCTTAGAACCGGAACATCAAGCATTAAACCAAGAATCATCAGACCCACCCAAAGCAGCATAGAAGATAACGAACGAGCCATGCAGGTGAGAGTATCAAAGCAGAAACTTGGTAGAGAGAAATGCAGATCTAGCGATTTACCATCGTGAGTTAAACAACATATGTAATCTTCGAACAAGGAAACACAAGTATACAAACATATTCACAGAGAGAGCAAATTAGATCTTACAGAGAATTCATCGGCCATGGCTACGCTACGAAGCTTGGAGAGATCAGCACCAGTCGCCGGAGACAGTTGTAAGAGTAAATGTGTTTTCTAAGAAGATTCACCAAATAATTAAATAAATAGAGAGACCACCGCTGGTCCACGGGATTAGTTTGGTAATAATTTTCCTTTATAATTTCAATTTAGGACTTGTATTTTACTTAATATACCAAATGACCCACTTCAAGTTCGAAACTAGGAGTCTTTTGTCTACAGAAAAACTATTAGGGTCAATGTGAAAATAAATAAAAGTAAAGAGTGGGGATTCGTAAATATTTCTCCAGGCTGTTAAGTTTTTTCTTTGGAGCTCTCTCTTTCGTCGCCGAACCATTTTTTTCGGACACAAACTAGAAGGAAGTCTTTGAATCAGAGATTCTGTCCTTTAGATCCGGAAGTTTCTGCTAAGAGAAGATGACAGTGATCGACATCTTGACTAGAGTTGACACGATCTGTAAGAAGTACGACAAGTACGATGTTGACAAACAGCGGGAGTCCAATATCTCCGGCGATGATGCTTTTGCTCGCCTCTATGGAGCTTTTGAAACCCAAATCGAGACAGCTCTTGAGGTAATGATCCAACCTTTCTGTTTGGATTTAAAAGATGTGTGCTTTGGACTTAGAAATTTTGGTTTGGTTCCAATTTGAGAATGGTAAAGGGATCGTTCTTTATTCTCTTTTCGGTTTGCAGAAAGCTGAGATTGTTACGAAAGAGAAGAACAGGGCTTCTGCTGTTGCAATGAACGCTGAGATCCGTCGCACCAAGGCTAGATTGTCCGAGGAAGTTCCCAAGTTGCAGAGACTTGCTCTCAAGCGGGTTAGATTCCTCATCATGGATCGATCACCTACATAGCATTCTACTTGCATTGCACCAGTCAGTAGCTTGATTGATTGAGCTTCTTCTATACATTGTTTATTAGGTTAAGGGCCTTACAACCGAAGAGCTTGCTGCTAGAAATGATTTGGTACTTGCGCTTCCGGCTAGGATTGAAGCTATACCTGATGGGACAGCAGGTGGTGGTCCTAAAAGCACTAGTGCTTGGACTCCCTCTACAACATCTCGTCCTGATATCAAATTTGATTCAGGTGATTCAACAACCCAACTAGCTTTGTTTCTTAATTTGTATATCTTAGAATAATATGAACAACTGTTTTATTTCCTTATTTTGAGGAGCAACCTCCTCAAGTTAAAGATCACCACTAAGTCACTCACACCTCTATTGTGGGATATTGTTATTAGATGGGCGTTTTGATGATGATTACTTTCAAGAATCACATGAGTCCAGCCAGTTCAAACAGGAGTTTGAGATGCGCAAAATTAAACAGGCAAGTGGTGTTGCATAAGCATTCTTACACTTCAGCTCTCCTGGAATGTATCTTTATATGACTTTTGTCTACTTCTTGATCAGGACCAAGGTCTGGACATGATCTCCGAAGGTTTAGATGCTTTGAAGAACATGGCCTCTGATATGAACGAGGTGAGTTTCATGAACTACATCTCTTACAACAGACTTCCCTTATTCAGTATTTGAGCTGATAGATCCATGTCATGAACACTTCTGGATGATACCTGCAGGAGCTGGATCGGCAAGTTCCTCTGATGGATGAAATCGACTCAAAGGTGGACAGAGCAACCTCGGATCTTAAGAACACTAATGTTAGACTCAAAGATACAGTGAACCAGGTGATTTGTTGAGTTCGGAACCTTTTTTTTTCCTCAAAACTCTCAGCCACATTGGCATGTTCTTGATTCCTAACATAAACAAAGCTTTGCGTTTTTCTTACTGCAGCTGAGGTCAAGCCGGAACTTCTGCATTGATATAGTTCTGTTATGTATTGTTCTGGGTATCGCTGCATACTTGTACAAGTAAGTTTCTTATACATCATACACAAAAGAGAGACTACATTGAAAGAAAAAAATATGCTTCCTTTAACGAAACAAACCTCTGTCCACTGCAGTGTACTGAAGTAACGAGATGAACAAGCAAGGGCCGCCCATCACTACTCTCTCTTGCCATCTGCTATTAAAGTTTCTTACCCGAGTCAATGTGTGTGTGTGCATGTTTCTGACGGTATTTGTGTGATCTTTATGCGAGAGTTTCTTCTAAGTGTCAAGACTGGTCAAGTTGTTTCTTCTATTGAGTTGTTTCCATGTTGCTCATGTCCATTACATGAGGAATATATATACCTTATTAAATTTACCAAATTTATGTAATTCTGTTCATTCGTTGTCCCTGTTCATGTGCCGTCAAGCTAGTCGTTTGCTATGTGTTGACTGTTGAGTCTGCCTTTGATCAAGAAGGGCCAATAAGCTTTTTATATTGGATCTCCATAAGATTTTGTCTCAAATTTGTTTTTGTACAAGGAAACTACCCTTTTAGAGCACACCAAACAATATACACTCACATTCACACAAAAGAAAAAGAGACCACCCAAAATAAAACCTTTAAACTCTTCCAAGGTACCAATTACTTAATCCACAACATGATCAATCTATATTCTCACGTCTCTGAATAGATCCAGCTACATCCACATGTCCAGAAAGCTCGACTCGAAATGGTTTGATTCGATAACATACACTGCTACTGGAACATATGTATCAGAGAGTATTCTTTGGCTTCAGTTTCATGATACAGAGACGCTTTGATCTGCCTGAACTGGTGGTGGATCCTCCTGACTACTGCTTGGAGGTTCAGCTGTCCTCTCCCTTCTCCTCCATTTTAAAAACTCGACTAGACCAGTTGTGCTGCTCATGGCAAGTCCGAACCCAACCAATGTGGCTAAGAGAATTGACACAATCGGCTGCATGTGAACCTGCACAGATAAAACCTGACATAGATTAGGAGACAGAACAAGGAGCAGGGTGTCATGTTCTGTTCTTGAGAGATGAAGAAGACTTCTCACCAACTCGAAGAAAATGTGAGAGAAACAAACTATAAGACCGAACTGGATTGTGCCGTAAATCCAAACATATTGCTTGTCCACTGCATTATTGATTGATGACCACAGTGATCAATTAAACTGATAATTTTATGTCAAAACTACTGTTTAGTGTGAGAGACTCTTCTTACCCATTGTTGTTGATGTCATCGAGGCAATAAGACCAAGAATACAAGAGAATGGTAATGATATTGCAATGGCGCTGGATTTCATTTTGTTTAGCTGCAAAATGAATTTTTTAAGACATGAAGCTTAGTACTAATACAAATGAAAAAAAAACTCACTAAATATATTTACCAGAAGCTGCTCGAGGAAACCGAAGTATGCAAGCATGCTTACAATGACAAGAACTGGAACATCCTGCCATACACTGAAACCGACGAGAGTACCGGTCAAATAACATCGTATCGTTTTCAAATGGTATTGTTTGGATTTTGACTTGCCTGTAGTGAGAAGCCTCAGTACCCTCACCCTGAGAATCTTGCATGCGGAGAAGGGTCACAGGGAGATTCTGAACCTCTTGTTTGCACACATCACATGTTCTGTTTCCTTTAATGGTGAACCATTTGATTGTACATTCTTTGTGTGCAAGAGCTAATTCACCTCTACACATACATTCCATCTTGAAGGCTTCTGAGTCTTCTCCCAGTTCGACAAGGCAGATTCTGCACACAGCTTCCTCCTCAGGAACATCTTCTCCTCCATCAACACTCCTTGTGTCTGAAACCATTTCACTATTATTATAAGGCACCGGGTTGGTTGGTTACATTTGATATTAGAGCAAACAAACAAAAAAAGAAGGTAAACCTTTCATGCTGTTTCTATAAAGATTTCTTGTTGGCGACATGTTTGGAGTAGGAATCACCCGGAAAACACCTGATCTCCTTACGCTTCCATCTTTGTTAAATGGTGGAACAGATCTTGATCGGTTAAAAGGCAGTGGAGGCCCCTTCTTCTTCTGTTGAGACAAAAAAAAAACATTTAAAATTGAATTCCTGTAAGTAAAACAGATCAGCTAAACTTATCTTACAAGCATACTCTCTCCAACGAGCTAACAGCACAATCCAGAGTATAATTCACATGGGATGGGTACGTAGATGAATGATACTACTCACCATGGAGGTAAGGGGATCAACCACATATCTCCCATGCGTGGACCCAGGATTGGAGTGAACAATAGGGGTTATAGGCAAGGACTCAGTTTTGTTCCTCCTTGGAGTAAAAATATTAGAGAGAGTCCATGTGGATGATGACCTGTCTCTGCCTGAGGAAGCCAAGGCCAAACTAGCAGCTTTCTCGATATCAACTTCATTGACATTGCTGATCTTGTTTTTGAAGTTTGGCTTTGGGATCAGATTCTTGAGGCTATAACTTATGTTTCTTGAAGAGGAAGGACTTAGTGTAGATGCACTGATTCTAGGGCTGGATAATGTAGAAAAGTTGACTCTTTTAGCAACAGGGCTTGATGTTAAGGATGTGTTATAACTGAATAGATCATCATCTCCAGTCTCTTCAAGTGTTGTTGTTGGTAGCCTCAAATCCAACACCTGAAGATCTCCCTCTGCAGTTTCAGTAGAGTCTCCATCCTGCAAACACCAAGCTTAGAGATCATTTTAAAAGTCTAAATCTTTTCACAAAACAGACTCAAAACCATAAACCCTAAACGTATTCTTTAGAATCAAATTCAACAAAAACAATTAAAAAGGAAAGAAGTTACAGATTCAATGGAGGGGGGAAGTCTAACCCTTTGCGGTGGAGAATGGAGAGAGTAGTCGCCATGTACTTCTTCTTCGCTACCTTTATCTTCTTTACCATCCATCACTGAACTCAAAACGAAACCCCAAAAGATTTAAAATCAGAAAATTTTAGTTTCCTCTTTTCTGGTTCAGACCGATCATAACTTTCAGACATATATTTATATAAATCAGTGTCCGTCTTTCAGCTAAAAGGTTATATTTGGTACGGCCCTTCAACATTATTTTTAAAAAATTTAAGTAATTAACTTGACTACTAGGGTTAGCATTATTGACTTTGGTGTACTTTTCTATATTATCTATGTACTTCTTCCGTATTTTAAACATTTATACTCAACATCTAAATTGTAACTAGAGATATTCAACATATTAGAAAACAACCGAGCACCTTATTTTTTGAACAATTAACAAGATTTAACAAGCAAATGATATTTTCCACGTTTGAGGTTCTTCTGTTTTTACGTTATTAAATATTTTACAAAATGAACAAACTAATTGATCTACCAATTACAAAAGTGGCCATCAAATATAGAACAATATATTTTCCAAATTTGACCACACACTTTTAAAAGATTCTATATGCACATAGTAACTTCTGTCTTTTGTCTTTCTACAATCACAAATTAGAAACAAACAAACAAACACTTTTCTTAGCAAAAAAATAAATAAATAGACAACATCAAAAATATATATATAGACAACATTGGATTATTCTTGTTTTCCTTGATTAACATGTAAGGGATTCTCCGTTTTATTAAGATGAATATTTAACAAAAAAATGTTTTACAAAGGTAAAATTTTAATGTTTTAACAATAATATATTATAAATTTTTGAAAATTAATTAAGTTTGTTAAATAAATATTAGCTTAATTTTATTGAAAATTAGTAATCACATAAAAATATACTTTTATGATATAAAATTTTAATGTATTTTAAAAATATTTGTGAAAACAATAGGAAGTATACTTATAAAACAGAGAGAATATTCAGTGTTGATTCTTACCTACCATTCTCGGAAAATGAATAAATTTTTCAAATCAAATCTATTTACTAATAATATTTTGAAAACTATTTACCAGTAATATTTCAAAAATAATATAGTTACATTCTAAATTGGTTATGGCCTAATCATGGGACACCATTTCTGTTATTTTCTGGTATTAAAGTATCTTTTCAGCACATGATCTCCATATATGATTGAATCTATAATTACTTTATTATGAGTATACATTTGTTTATTTACAATTGGTCAACTGTGTATCTACATCAAATTATCATTTGTCTCCCGAGACAAGGAAGGGGAAAGGATGCAACATCCGACTTACTTGAAACCAAAATCCATAGAATAATACTCAACCAAATTATAGAAAAATCTTGAATTCTAAATAAACAAATAAATAAATATGAAGTTTAACTAATCCAATACAATGAATAAATAATATAGGAATGGATGCGGATGGATCCCTTCTGTTCATGATGCTGCGATAAAAGAAGAATCGAGTGTACATGTGTTTTTTCACATGTCCTTGTGCCAAACAAGTGTGGCAACTAGCTAACTTTCAGACGAAAATGGTGCTTTAGATAATAAACTCAGATTAGGACTTCACATAACCAATGATCAGAATCTATCAGATGATAAACAAATCTTTACTTTATAGGTACTTTGGAGATTATTGAAAAATCCAATATGCATTACTGTTTTGTAAGAAAAAAGAAGATAATAACAGAAGCAGAAACTTTTTGGTAAGGCAATAGAAGATGTGAAAGTAATGGAGAGTTTCAACCTGCTGACAAAGAAGAATTGCTCAAGGGTACACTACTCTACCAAATCTCTTAACACAAAAGTGGCTCTGACCCCTGGTGGGGATGGTTAACATATAACTATGATACATCTCACCGTAGTGGTGATACTACTTATGGGCTTCTGGCATCAGATGAATACTGTGGAACAGTAATGGTACATTTTAGACTGTGGTATAGGTATATAGGAAGAGAGAGCCACTACTATCGAATCAGAGACGTGGCGATACTTATAGAGGTATAAGTAGAGTCTTTTCATCTTTGTGGCAACATGCAGTGAAAACGAAACCTTAAAGTTCTCTTCACTCTCTTTAAGTCTAAAGCTTCAAGTTATCGCCTATGTTCTATCTGTTGTCCCTTTGGTGGATTTAATGCACGAGACAGAGTTAGAGACGAAGAATCATTTAGGGGATCTTTCTAATTTTTAGGCCAGTTTCTCTTTGGTAAGCTCATTGAACCATTTTGGGGAAAGTTACAAGTTGGAAAAGTTCCCAGAGTAGAGTAACCTCGGATCTTAAGAACAACAATGATATCGTCAAGCAGCTGATCTTTAAGCTTCAGATGTCTTTATTTGCGGCTGTTCCTCTGCAACCTTAGCTTCATGCTGAGCAACTAGCTACTGCATGCACATTGTTGTATCTAATGAGACATTATAAGTACTGTGAATCAAGATGACTTCGTATTTTCTGTATTATATAATTAGCAATCACACATTATTATTGTCAACACATATGAAACATGCATATATATGGTCCAAGGGAGTTGTAACAGTCGATCCCTGTTCTGACTACTCTTGTTCAGCCGTTGCTCCTTGTCCAGTATTGTTCCCGCTTCCGCTATTACCATGAACTTTTATCTCCAAAAGCCTTTCTACAGGTTGCCTGCAAATCGGGCATCGATTTGTCTGGAACCTCAATACCTTAGCGCATCCGCTGCACATACACTGTTACACCAAAAACACATGTATACATGTCACATCAGTACAGTTCTATAACACAAAAAGAATTGAGCATTCAAGATCTTACCATGTGCCGACAGGGAAGAACAGTTGTGTCTCGAGGTTCAGACAAACATATAACACATTCTTTCCCCGGATCATTAGCATCATCAGCTGAATCGTCATCACCATCAACACTATTCCCAATCCCATAAATCTCCTGCAACTCATATCTTGTTTCATTAACCCATAGTATCTGCTTCACCACTCTTATCTTAATCTCTCCTTTATCCTTCTCATACACCGCTTGTGTAATCTGCGCATTCTTGGATCCTACACTCTCTTCTTCACCATCACCCGAAGGAGCTGCTGCTTCTGCCTTAACCGCCAAGGGATAGATATCTGCTTCTGCCGCCTTGAACAGCTCAGACTCTTCAAAGACAGAGAAATCTATACCCGAACCAGAAGGTTGTTTGAACTTCTGACCAAGTCCTATCTCGAAATCCATGGTGATTGGTGGCAGAATGTCTTCCTTAGTCGCTGTGAGAATGCATTCTTCTGATTCTTTAGCAAAGAAGATGACTGTAATCCTGTTGTTATCAAAAGGTTTGAGTTTTTCTGTAAGAGCTTTTCACTAAACATTCAGACAATGAAGATTTATTACAAAGGTCACGAGGAAGGAAGAGCACAAGAGTTTCACGTGTTTCGGCTCTGTTTTTTTTTTTCAAATGAATCACGAAAAGAAATCTACCTTCCGGAGACAGTTGCATCAAACGTGAAGGAAACGAGAAACCGACCCGGATTGTCCGGGTCGGGTTCGAGCTTCAAAGACTCCTTCTTGAGATTAACGTCGTTACGAATCGTTACGGCTTTCTGATGTTCGACGCAAGGAAGCGGTTGAGGGACCATGGGTCCACCATAAGGGTATCTCCCGCCGGCGGTCCAAGGG
>MU106691.1:82102-95155 GCA_012274485.2 Sinapis alba
TTCCCGCTTCCGCTATTACCATGAACTTTTATCTCCAAAAGCCTTTCTACAGGTTGCCTGCAAATCGGGCATCGATTTGTCTGGAACCTCAATACCTTAGCGCATCCGCTGCACATACACTGTTACACCAAAAACACATGTATACATGTCACATCAGTACAGTTCTATAACACAAAAAGAATTGAGCATTCAAGATCTTACCATGTGCCGACAGGGAAGAACAGTTGTGTCTCGAGGTTCAGACAAACATATAACACATTCTTTCCCCGGATCATTAGCATCATCAGCTGAATCGTCATCACCATCAACACTATTCCCAATCCCATAAATCTCCTGCAACTCATATCTTGTTTCATTAACCCATAGTATCTGCTTCACCACTCTTATCTTAATCTCTCCTTTATCCTTCTCATACACCGCTTGTGTAATCTGCGCATTCTTGGATCCTACACTCTCTTCTTCACCATCACCCGAAGGAGCTGCTGCTTCTGCCTTAACCGCCAAGGGATAGATATCTGCTTCTGCCGCCTTGAACAGCTCAGACTCTTCAAAGACAGAGAAATCTATACCCGAACCAGAAGGTTGTTTGAACTTCTGACCAAGTCCTATCTCGAAATCCATGGTGATTGGTGGCAGAATGTCTTCCTTAGTCGCTGTGAGAATGCATTCTTCTGATTCTTTAGCAAAGAAGATGACTGTAATCCTGTTGTTATCAAAAGGTTTGAGTTTTTTCTATAAGCGCTTTTCACTAAACATTCAGACAATGAAGATTTATTACAAAGGTCACGACGAAGGAAGAGCACAATAGTTTCACGTGTTTCGGCTCTGTTTTTTTTTTCAAATGAATCACGAAAAGAAATCTACCTTCCGGAGACAGTTGCATCAAACGTGAAGGAAACGAGAAACCGACCAGGATTGTCCGGGTCGGGTTCGAGCTTCAAAGACTCCTTCTTGAGATTAACGTCGTTACGAATCGTTACGGCTTTCTGATGTTCGACGCAAGGAAGCGGTTGAGGGACCATGGGTCCACCATAAGGGTATCTCCCGCCGGCGGTCCAAGGGTGAGGATGGTGGTAAGGATGCGGAGGAGGAGTGGGATAATGGTGGTGATCGTACGGCGACGGAAGAGGAACCGGCATGGTTCCCGGCGGAGGAGGGTAGTAACCAGGGTACTGGTGGTAATGCTGATTAGGGTTAGGGTTTGGGTACGGTGTAGCTGCGGCGAAGACGATACGATTAGCTGGGGGTTCTGTAGCCGGAGGGGGCGGTGGAGGAGGGAGAGAAGGTGGTGGTGGTGGTGGTGGAGCAGCGGTTGGAAGCGTATTGCTCCGCCGTCTACGACGTCTACCGTCGCCTCCGCTGCTGCTGATGTTTCCCATTAATCGAAAAGATCAGATTTTTCGGGAGACCCAAATGATAAAATCTCAGAAAGTTTTGGTTTTGGTGCGTGGATCGGGGGATTATTGGAGTGAGATGTAAGAAATTTAAAAAAGCAAAAGCAGAGAGCTTTTTGATGAATTGAGAAAGAGAGAGAGAGATAAGAGAGAATATAATTTTGGGGGAGGGGAGAAAGTGGGTAAATGAGATGATGATGAAGAAGATGATGGGGTCGGTTGGCCAAGAAACTCCACTCATCAACATTGATACACCTTTCTATGGTGTTTTGTGTTACCAAGAGAGGAGAGTTTCTTTTTGTTTTTCTATTAAATTTTGTTTCTAATTATAAATGTTTATTATGTGTTCAAAAAAAAAAAAAAAAAAAATTATAAATGTTTATTATAGGTTTAAGAGTAGGTCATGTTATACTGTTATCTTTATGCTTTAGTTAGAAAACATTACCACTAATTATATAAAGATTGGTGATCATTCTTTTCTTGCGTGACAAAAATATAAATATAGATTCTTTGGTTGCATTACCATTACGTATGAATTATTATTAATCTGTTCAATTTTTTATTTTTGTAAAAGAGTTTTGGAGGAGTTTTTGTTCTTCTAATGTAAAATTTGGATCTCATCACTTTTTCGTATATTGTATTACTATAATCTTTAACATACTACCCTTATTGTATATGTATAAGAAGTTACCATTGCATTGATGCATGATTGAGTTCTCTGTGCTTTCTCCATCATATCTAGTAGACATTGTCAACTGTCGCCTTCTATATTCATGTTGCCTAAGTTTATAGCAATTAATTAGTTTTGTTTTTATTAGTTTTGTTCTTAACAAAATATACTACAGTTTAGTTTATTAGAAAGTTATAATAATATTTACTTTGTGCCAAGATAATATTCTTAATTAGTCCCAGAGATGAACTAATATTTTGGAACTCATATCAAATTTGTTATCTTGTCTTTGAATAAAATGTTGCATACTGCTTTAACAAGAAAAAGGAAAATTAATTGTATATTTGGATTTCGCCAAAAAATATGGTCAATTCTCTTAAATAATAAATAGTATTGTTTTAAGTTTTTGTCACAAAAATAGTTATTAAAGAAAAAAAATTACCAAAATAACTTTTTTAAAAAAATTTAATATTTTATTTTATTTCTTAAAAATTTAAAAACCTAACCCAAAAACTTCATCATTTAACTCTAAACCCAAAAACTTCATCATATATTTACCTCTTTAATAAAATATTTTGGTCACTTTTTCCTTATGTGCTATTTTGTAACAAAAAATAGCATTGTCCTATGATATTTCTCAAGAACTATAAAAGCTTCTAAGAAAATTAAGAGCTTTACAAAATGTTTAATTTCTAAAACCATTAGCTAAAATTAGAATATGAATATAAAGTTAAGATCACTCGTTAGCTAAATACATCACAAAAAATACAAACAAAATAAAACATATCTTAAAGAAAGTTAGATAAATTTAGGTACGGACGAACAAATTTAACTATATATGGAATCCTTGATTATTACGTGAACTTGCATATTGATACATGTTAATTTTAGTTAGAATTTTTTGAAATTATAATCATGATCCTTTACAGGTATATATCGTTTTATAAGATTTCCACATCAAGGTAGTGCGATTCGAAATCAAAAATAAAGAAAATAAACAAAGTGATATAGAATCGCATTCCTAGCCACTCGCGCACACTTTCATTTAGCAATTCCCTAATACAAATATAACTAGATTTTAACCCGCACATTCGTGCGGATATTTTTATATTTTATAAATATATTTGATATTATTACAAATATAAAAATATATAATTTCATTTTAGTGTTATATATTATGTAACTTTATAATATTATTCTTTATATTTCTTTTTCAGCATTATTAATACATAACAATTTGGTTAAACAATTTTACTTTGTTATTAATTTTTATTTACTAATATTTTGTTCAACTTATATACAATAAAAGTATAATATGAAATAATCAAATAGAGAACCTATATCAAAATATGTTTTTTCCTTTAATTTATATACTTTGCATATAATATATTTTTAATTTTTGTAAATTTATATTATAGCAAAGAAATATGTTTAAGATAATTTATAGTTATATTTTGTATTTAAGAAAATAGGCTTTAACATATATAATTTTAGTATTTTACAGAATTTATAAGTAAAAATATTATTTTATTTAAATAATATAGCCCTATTATTTTAGTAAATTTTACACATAGTAATATATAACATATTGTTTTATTAAATTTTATTGATATAGGATATTTTTTGGATGTTATGATATTAAGTTTTATGTGTGTTTTTTTAAAAATTAAGACTTCAAAATATTAGATTGCTTCAATTTTTATAACATATATAGTTAATTTTTTCGTAGTGCATTTCAAAAAGTTATTTTTTATTATCTATGATTTTATATATTATAAAATTTGAGATATTATCATTTTGAGTTTAAATATTTATTTTCAAAATTTTATATTTTGTCAAAAAAACTTTGAAAAATTATCAAATTATTTTTGAGTTTGGAACAGTACATGAATTTTGATTTGTTTTTGTTACTACATTAATATATTATTTTATAAAAAATATTTTTATTTTTGGTAATATTTTTTTAAAAAAATCAACAGTTTTTTATAATTAAAATAAAATAAATTTATAATTAAAATTTGATTGGTCATTAATATTTTAAATGAATTACTAAAATTTCATAATTTACTAATAATATATTTTTTAAAATAATACATGAACCAAAGGTTATTATATAGTATTATTTTGTATATAAACATTTTAAACAATATATTTCTAAGAGTTTCAAAATAATTAAAAACATAATATATAGTTGTAGATATAAAATTTTAATATGTCTTAATACATTTATTTTTGTATAAATGTATTATATAGTTTAAGAATTTTAATCTATTATAATGATGAGTGATAATTTATTTAAGTGAAAGAATCAAAATATAAATTTTATTAATTTACTTATTAAATATATTTTTCATATTTAATTTATATAGCATTGTTGTCTTTATATAATACAAAATATAATTATAAAATTTATAAAAATAATATAGAATTTTTATTTTGTTTTTTATAATAAAATTTTAGTTAACATTTATATATTATAATATTATATCATTAATTACGAAATTTATTAATGTATTATTAAAAAATATTTAATTTTTAAGTAAGATTTTGTTAGATTCTTTCTCAACAGATTTTATTATAAATTAAATAACAAAAACAAATTTATAGTTAGTTCATTATTAATATAAATAATCATTATGTCATATTAAATAATTAATCAAATGGTCCTACTAAAACTTGTTTATAGTAGATAAAAATAGGACTCTATTTTAATAGATTAGATTCATAATCTAGAGTGGGTACTGGGAGATGCAACAAGTTGTGCATGTAACCATTTTCTAACAAGTAGTGAATGTATAATATATTTTATTAAACTATTATAATTTATAACTAACCCTATGATTTTGTTATAAATGTATAAAATGAAGTGCTAATGGTCTAGTGGTAATGTTAGAGGATCAGTTCTCATGTACTACGTCTTCAAACATTTTTAATACTTATTGTTATTATTTAAATCAAACTTTTCTAAGGCAAATTCCAAACTCAAAAAAATGTGTAAAGAAGATTATACGCATAAGACGCATAACTTCCACGGTATTTTTTCTTAAAAAAATTGTATGCCAGAATTTTCTGAAAATGCATGCATCTTTGAATATAATTTGCAGAATGAGATATTCTTGGAACACCAATGTAGTGTTATTAGTGTACATATGTCAAATATATTTCAGGTTTAAATCAGAAAATACATGAATTCATTTGAACACTGATTTAAGCCCTGTTCGAAAATGCGGGCTAGGCAGCCAGAAAAACGTGGAGCGGACTACAACCATGGAGGACTGAAGTTATCCCAACAAAGGCGGCTGCAAGTTGTAAAGAAATCGCAGAGAGAAATGTTGAAGACAAATAAGACTTTTGTAGCGCTTCGATCATCCATAGCTAATGGGCTATTCACGTCCGCTTTCTCGGCTCGTGGGTTTCATCTCGTTCTAACGATTGGTCCGTTAATTTTACGAGGCTCGAAATCATTATTTATTAACTCTGCAATCACTACATAACTTTTTTCCGTGCTTTGACCTTACTCACACGATAGCGCGAATCACTTCCCGAAAAGTCACTGATCCTTAGACTACTCCAGCTCAAGCATGCTTAACTATGGAGTTTTAAATGGATGTGTTCCCGAAAAGATAAGTGCACTTTGATAACATGGGTAGCCAAATCAATTCTCTTAAGTCTTTCCATAGATCACAACTCGGAATTTTACTATTAACCTCCTCTCAAAGAACGCAATGTCCTCGTTGCACCCCACGACAGGTCTCAAGACGCCTCTCGGGTCAGAACCGAGATAGCTGACCAACTCTGATACCACTTGTAACGCCCCGACCGTCCACAGCTAATGGGCCACCCAAGCCCTCTCTCTCGGCTCATGGGCCCCATCCCGTTCCAACGGTCGGTTCGTTAATTTTACGAGGCTTGAAATCATTATTTACTAATTCTGCAATCACCACATAACATTTTCCCGTACTTTGGCCTCACTCACACCATATCGCGAATCACTTCCCGATAGGTCACTCATCCTTAGACTACTCCAGCTCAAGCACGCTTAGCTCTGGAGTTTTAAACGGATGTACTCCTGAAAAGGTAAGTGCACTTTGATAACGTATGTAACCAAATCAATTATCTTAAACCTTTTCATATATCACAACTTGGGATGTTACAACTTTATGCGGGGTTTGAATATGGGTCTAGTGGTACTATATACATCCTACAAACCACTAGACTACAAGACAACACCACCAAAATTTGTATATTACTAATGGATAAAACCAAAAATGATTGGAGATATTGAAATTCTTCTATGTTTGCTATTATAAGATCTAGAAGATTGACCCAAATTCAAAATCAAAATATACATCAAAACTTATCATAATCTATAATATAATATTTTATATTAGGTTTAATCATCTTTATATAAGTATACATATTAGAATCTATTCCTCATGAAAGTCAATAATACTTATTTCAATTCTATATTCTCAACAATTTATTATGGTGATCAGAGCTAAGATCCAAAACTTGTTAATCCATATTTATATTTCTTCCTAATTCAAAAAAGAGAATGAAGAAAAACATCATGATCTTCTTCCTTATCTAACTTATTTAATGCAGTCAAATAGTAGATTTGTTAAGATTTTAAAATTTAACTCTGGTAGATTTTATGATTTAGTATTAATTCAACAAAATAATAGCCACATATATTTTCAACTCATTTTCATTTTATAACTTTTTTCATTTCATTTGTTGATATTCTATTTTCTTTAATTCCTTTGATTCAAAGTATTCATAAATTCTATAACCAATTTGAACTCTTATATTTATGATTGTTATTCTACTTCTATTAACTTGGAAGACTTATTTTTCATCATCAATTCTTCCAAGCCTCTGCTGCTAAGTTGTGTAGCTTCCGCAACATGAACAATCGTCATTGTTTCACAAACAAGTGTTGTTTTCTCTCGAGTTACTACTTCTACTGTCGCGCTTCATCAAGCCACCACCACTACTACATCTATTATGACCACACTACAAAAAAACAGTCGTAATACATCACTTAAATAGAATCACTTACATAAATGATATTAGTTTGCATTATTTATTAGTAAATGATTCAAAAAATGTGTTACAACATCAGTTATAATAAATGATACTGTTATTAACTTATTTGATATCATTTCAATAAAACCGATACAAATCCATATTTGTTTACATCGTTTTCAAAAATTGATACAAGATACAGCTTTGCATCAGTTAAATAACTGATACATTTACTATTCTCTATTAGTATTACTTAGAAAATGATACAAAGTAACATCATTTCAATAAAATGTGCAAATTTTATATTAATGATAAAATGCTACTACCATAAATTTTATTTTCATATTAATATGTATGTATTTCATTTGTCGGTTGAATATATTGATCAAGATCTTATTATAAATTATAATATTCAATTTTTGCCATGTAAATTAATATAAATAAAAATCTATGTAGTTCATTTCTTATGAGTTTTTTTATTGCTTTAGTAAATACTTTATAGGAAACTGGTTTGATTTGATAAGTAACTAAAATAAATTGACATCTTGATCTGATAAGTAGTCGAATGAAAAGTTTTTTTATTTACAATTAATATGCCAGATTTTCGAGATAATTAAACAAGTAAAGTAACTAGTTTTCTATTTATTGGCATAATTTTGTTTTTGTAAATAAAAATGTAAACTGTTAAAGTATATATTACTTCCAAGAATATAATAATATCTCCTATTTTTTCTCACCCACTAGATCATAATCTTTTTGTAACAGCAAATAAACTGAATATAGACCACGACACTTTACACTTTTTACAAACTCATCTTCTTTCACACAGTCCTTTAACAATATTTATTCAACACAGTTACAACACAGCTTAAAAATTGTTTCTACACAGTCATTTTAAAATCTTCGAAGAGGTATATCTTTTATATTATTGCATATTCTGCTTTGAATTGCTTATTTCTTGTCTTACGATATGGAATGGATTCCATATTATCATCATCGATAGGTTAACAAAGGTGAAGACAGTAAGTATCAAAATCAATGGAGATATGCAAATAAAGGTTAAAATTTTGTGATATCTCTACTTAAAAATATTATATCTTTATTCGCACAAGGATATCAAAAATTACTAACTTTCTACATGCTTTTCTGATTTTTTTTTTTTTGTTTTGCTTTAAATTTTGTAGGACAGAAGTTTCTTCAAGTATTATGACGAATGGTTCCTATCGTGGAATGAAGATGGAATGAAGAAACATGAAACAAGAGTTATTAACGTTAACAAGACGGAATGAAAAAACATGGAACAAAAGAAAAAATAGTGATTGTAATTTATATTGAATGGGTTTTATGTATGATTTTGTGTTTTTTTCATTGTAAATAATTGTTTTAACTGTGATGTATTAATACAATTCTTATCAACTATTGTGAAATTTTAGTTTGTTTATCAAGAATCAAGATAATAATAGATATTAGAAAGAAAAATTGCAACAAAAAATATAACTAATCAGTAAAAAATATTAATTGAGAATTGCTTAACAAAATTAAATTACGTTTTTTGCCCTTTCTCAAGATAGTAATTACGTGTTTTTTTGAATCACTTCTTAAAACTGATATTAAGTTTATGTCAATTATTTATAACTGATATAAATTATTAAAATCAATTATTTTAATTGATAGAAATACTTACATCATTTAACATTATGATGTAAAAACTAACATCATTTATTATAAATGACACATATTAACATCTTTTATTTAAATGATGCAAATAATATATATTTTTTACATCAATTATTAAATGAATTGATGTAAATTATTTGCATCATCACTTTCAGAGTCACTTTTCTAAGGGATGTAAAATTCTCTTGCATCATTTATAAGTAATGCAAATATTAAAAATAAATGATGTAAAACTATCATTTTTTTGTAGTGCCACTTCATCAAGCGGCGTTCAAATTCTATTTATACTCAAGAAATCGAACTTCATCAAGCCGTCGCTTCTTCTTTAAAACCGCCTTTTTCAATTCACGACAACAAGACCGTGACTTTCACACTACTTCACTACTACAAATCATTGCTGGTTTCTTTTCAAGTAACCACTTTTAGTGCCTCTTTAACTAGCTGCAACTACTACTTCTACCGCCAAACAAACCGCTGCAACTTCAACATCATCAAACTGTTTGTGGTGCACATGTTTGTGCTTGGTTTCTACGTAACCCTTCATCACAAAAAGTATGAGCTCGTGGTGCATAATGGTATACATAGTTCAACTACTTCTACTCATGTTACATGTTTTGGTGACCCAAAAACATGCGACCTATCTACTTCTACGATCAAGAAGAGTTCAACATTAAAATCTAAAGATTTCAATTCTTCTACTTCTATGGGTTATTTTACTACGATTTATTTGTCCAATCTCACACTTATCACATATGAGCTTGCGCGAGAGTATTGGATTATCTAGAAGATTGAACTAAATTCAAAATTAAGATATACATTATATTAAAAAAGAAACTTATCATTATCTATAATAGATAATGTAATATTCCATATTAATTTAAGAATTAAGTTTAGTCATTTATATATAAGCATATGCATATTGCAATCTATTTTCCATGAGAGTCAATAATACTTTTTTTCTAATTTTACACTCTCATCAATCTATCATTTACTCATTTTCTCTTAATAATTTGGGTCATTCAGATAGTAAAGATTTGACTAATCCCAGAAATCAGAGACAAGAACCAGTTGTTTAATCTTCTTCCAACGAGATTTGAATCTAAAGAGACGAATTTTCACAAAACTGCTAAGCTAATACTTTTTTTAAGCTTAGCTAGTACTTATGTTTACTCTTAAGAGATCTTTAGACAGGTTGAAGTGTTTTGTGATGGCACTAGCCGAAAGTTCTATCTGAAGTCCTTAACAAGGAGTATGTGCTATCCATGAATCCACATCTGAAGCAAGACGGTATTCCCTTATTCTTATTTGTCGTTTCTTGAGAGGTGATGTTTTTACCCTAACAATCCCTATCAGTTTTTGAATGAAGGATGACTATTAGATCTTAAACAAAATGTGTTGTTCGAAATAAAGACTGTGAAATTAATGGGTAGGGCAACGAGGGCTATGCACTTTATGTAATTTTGTATGTGGAACAATAAGCTGTGATTTTGTAAAGTGAGAAAAGCTGAGATTCCAAATACCCACAACATCTAGTTAGATTTGTACAATGTCATTTAAATTAACTATTTCCACAACACTATTCTCTAGTTGAATAATTATTTTTCACAAATTGTGTATGAATATTTGATTATACATTTGAAATTCAGAAATAAAAGAATAGATAACACTTACACCAAAAAAAAAAAGAAAAACTACAAGAACAGTCCATCTCTCGCGAACTGATCCAACAAGTTCACAAGTTCCGACATGGTTGGTCGTTGACTCGGATCCTCCCGTACACACAACTCAGCCACGTCAGCAAGTTTCAACAACGGCTCCACATTTCTCGGCAACGCAATATACTTATCCAAAACCACCGCCGCTTTGCCTTCTCTGATCACCGGAACCGCCCATTCAACAATCTCCGGCATGTCACAATCCCTATCATAACGCTTCCTCCCGGTCAAAATCTCCA
The DNA here is from genome assembly GCA_012274485.2 of Sinapis alba. Lineage (NCBI taxonomy): Eukaryota > Viridiplantae > Streptophyta > Magnoliopsida > Brassicales > Brassicaceae > Sinapis > Sinapis alba. Next base: position 92,826 of record MU106691.1, read on the forward strand.
ACAACACAACCCCAAAGTCATAAACATCTCCTTTGATGTCCAAACTCTTCTCGTTAGACGATGTCACGAGCCCAAAATCCGCAACTCTCGCCACCCACTCCGAGTCCAAAAGCACATTCGAAGACTTCACATCTCCATGAACAATCCTCGGCTCAGCTTCAACGTGAAGATACTCGAGACCTTTCGCTGCTTGCAACGCGATTCTAACCCTTAAGCTCCAGCTCAACGGCGAAAACCCGCCGTGTAGATGATCGTGAAGCGTACCGTGAGGCATGTACTCGTAAACAAGAAGCCTCTCTCCCATCTCAGTGGAGTAACCGATGAGATTCACAATGTTGCAATGCCTAATGTTACAGAGAATCTCTAGTTCCGCCTCGAATTCTCTAGCGTTTGTGTGGATTATAGTCGATGCGTTTGCTCTCTTAACCGCGACTTGTCTCCCGTCTGCTAACACGGCTTTGTAGACAAACCCGTAGCTTCCTCTGCCTAGCTCGTTGAACTCTTTGAACCCATTGGTCGCGTCTTTAAGCTCAGAGAGCCTAAACACTTGAGCAAAAGGGGTTACTGATGGAGCAGGGGTGATCGTTTCAAGTGGCTCTGTGTCTAGATCGGTCTTTCCCATGCAAGATTTGAATTGATGCGTTGCACCGTCTTCTTTGTTAGGACTAGTGAAAAACCGTGGCACGACGCAGCAACAGATTATGATGATCAGTAGAGCTGATGCGCAAGAGCCGATGACGAGAACAAGTCTCTGTAGTTGATGCCAATGCTTGTCTGAAGAATCGTGGTTGTGAAGCTTACATATGTCGGAACAAGAACTGTTTTGACAAAGCGAGCAAGACGTGCAGATCCGATCAGAGTTCTCGGTGCAAGAGCTAGACAAGAAGAAACCATGAGAGCAATCCGAGCCGCAAGGAGAACAGAGCATCAACTCTTTTCTTACACATAAACTCGTTAGGTCAGGTTCGTTGAGGATACTTGCGTTGAAAGCAAACTGTTTCTCCTCACAAGGACCAGCTCTACAGATCCCTGGACTGCAAAGCTCTAACGGAGGATCGTAAGCTAATGTTGATGACCCGTTAACCATCCAACAATCAAGAACAAGATCCTCTTCTCTTATACCACAAACGATGGAATCAGATGAAGCTATTGCCTTAAAGCCAGAGCCTTTAGGTATCAACGAGAAGTTAGCGTTACCCCAACACTCAACCTCGTGAGTATCTTCACGGATTCCACAGAAATGGTTAGGACCAGCTGTTAACGCAACGAAGCTAGACTCATCAGATGGAGAGTTAACGAAAGATTCGTCCTCTCCCCAACACTTGACCACTCGAGATGAGTTTAGAATCGCACAGACAGAACTTTCTCCAGCGGCTAACACTTCGAAGTTATCTGAAGTTGTGTTATTAAACCCTAAAGTAGAAGACTTTGGGCCAAAACAGAGCATCCCACCTTCTCTGACACCACCACAGCTAAACCCATCACCAGAAACGATCTTGTTGAAGACAAGATTACTAACGTCCTGATCATAGAAGTTAGGAGTACTCTCTTTAGCGACTAAGGTGTTATTCTTAGCTCTTGTTATCTCCCAACAGTCTACAGTCCCGGAGTCGTGGTCCGAATAGTAAGCTCCTCTGACTGCACAGACATGGCTGTTTCCAGCAGCGATCTGAGAGTAAGCAGTAGTCCTGTAAGAGAGAGGGACAAGATCCATACCTGAAGAAGATCCAAGTGAACTGAAACAAAAGGGTTGAGATGTGTTGGACAAGACACCGCAGAGAAACCCGTCTCCACCTGAGAGAACCGCCATGGATGGAATGTTGTAGCTTTGGGAAGTTGAAGAAGAGGATGGAGAAGAAGGAGATGAATAGTTTTTGCCCCAGCAGATAACTTCTTGACGACCACTAGCATCAATGGCGCAGAAGAAAGCAGACTTGCCACCGAAGGAAGCAGCAATAGGGCCGGAGGATCCGAATCCGGATCCGGGTTTGGATAAGAACGGGAGGAGGAGTGAGAGGAAGAGGAGAAAGTGATGGGTTTCCATTGGAGGAGAAGTTCATGAACTGAAGGAGAAGAGTGGCCATAAGCTGACATTTGACAGTGGTGATGGCTGAGGAACAGAGAACGTGGTTGGCGTCCTAATGGATGAGCAAAGAAAAAAAAAACAAATATTAAAATATCTTTTTGTTTATTGGATTCGTTGGATCTCTAGAATATTTGTATGCTAAGCTTACGTTGACGACCGACTAATAATATATGTCTGTAACTAAACCATTTACACATTCATGCATGTAAATTTTCCACAAAAAAACATATACAAGCAGGTTCAT